>JAWWUD010000184.1:0-124999 GCA_033964015.1 Scolanthus callimorphus
AGGCCCCGTACGCGGTTTCGTCAAACAAAAAAACAAAAAAATACAAAAAAGTGTAAGCACGTTTCTTACTAACTTACAGGCAGGTACGCCCTCCCTGTAAAATTTCTTCATGGCAATAATAGTAACAGGACAAAATTTGTTGAGTAGTGTTTGGATGTGAGAACTTTAGTTCATCATTTCGCAATTTAATTTAATGTGCAATTAAAGTTTGAATGAGAGTCAAAGTATGATTAAGTGGCATGAGACGCGACACTATGCATTGAAATATGACGCACAGGCCCTACACACAGGTTCAGAAATTTAAATTTCACAGTTACAAAGAAGGCAATAAGACTACCTTAGAAATAAACGTAACACGGGTTCAAGAAGTATAGCTCACGGGGCCCACGCTTATATTGAAATAGTATACAAAAACAACGCTAGTCCTATCTATAGTGGCTCGAAAAATAGGACTGATATGGCCGTTCATGCGGGTTCAATGGTTCAAGTCGATCTGTGTCATTAGTACAAAGACCCTTGTCACTATTGCATTTCTTATGCATTAGAAAACAGAAATCGTACTGAATATGTCCTCATCGTATTCTCAGCAGTTCATGAAATCGCTCAATATTCTTTATTTCAGTCATTTCTTTTTTCTACGCCTAAGGTAAAAAAATACCTGAGCCGTACGTGTCAGCCGCCATTTTGACAGCATTTTTAAATGCATCCGTTTCCATCGGATGTTAAGAGAATATGAGCAATGTTCTCGATTGTATTTGGTATTATAAATCTGAAACTCCGTTTTTAGATTTCTACACGTAATTTGTCTTCTTATATCAAGGAGGTTTTATGTGAGAACCTGAGAACCTCCTTGCTTATATCAAGATGAAAACAATAACAAAGGCGTGGCTGACACGGGATCTTTAGGGCCGGCTCTGGGAATCAAAAAGACGCTCATTAATTATGGAACGCTGTAATATTCACCAAAGCGTACAAAAATGCATGCTAGATTCAACGTATTAAAGGTTCGTTCGAGTGATCATTGTGTAAAGTACTTAACAGGTTAAAAGAATGTGCATCCAAGTGCATTTATTTGTAAACAATAAAAGCATTTACACGTACTTAGTATACACGACCCGCGAGTATATAAGCTCCTTTACTCGGCTTTTCTTTCAGTCTGTTTCGGTTTGCTGGACCGAAAGGCTTCTTTAGCAGGGCTTCAACCTCTTGTATTGCTGGTACCGCTCCAAAATGAAGTTGAGTTTGATTCTATTAGCAATCTTTGCTGTTTGTGCCCTCTGCACCGATGAAATCCACAGGGCGCCAAGAAAAGAATCATGTGGCCGTAGACGTTATGATCCTCAAAAGTATATCTGCTGTGTTAGCAAGATTCAAGGACGTCGATATTATGTAACTGTTTTGAAGAAATATGGCAGTTTCACTCGATGTTGCGGCATGAGCGGAGGCTATGACACAAGAAGTCAGGTGTGCTGTAACCGGAGAATCCATCCTAGAAAATATGGCCCAAAAACCGATTGTTGTGGCGCAGACATCTATCGCACCGATAGCCAAATCTGTTGTCCCGGACGCACTGTCCATCGCTCGTTTGGACGACACACGGCTTGTTGTGGAAACAACATGGTCTACAACTCTGAAACGCATAAATGTTGCGAAAAGGATGGTCATACTAAGGTTGTACCAAAACCGCGCCCATGTCAATGTCCTGTCGCCAAACCTGCTTGCCCTGGGATGAATCCTCGCTCTCATATCTGTTGTAACGGAGTTGCTTTCTCCAGGCTGTATGGCAATCATACTGTCTGCCACGTTACAAACGTTCGTATTTTCGATATGCGAAAATCTATCGTCTGTTTTGGCAAGTTGATGCCACGATTTTATGGTCCCTACACTGGCTGCTGTAGGGCAGGTCAGGCTATAAAGCTGTATCATCGCAATTACCAAAAGTGCTGTAAAGGGATTCCCATCCCCAAAGGTGATCCATGCGTTGGATGTAAAAAGCTCGACAAGGAGGTGCATATTTGTTGTGGCGGTATTCGACGGTTCAAGGAATATGGTGCAGGTACCAGATGCTGTGAACAAACCATTTACCAACAAAGAATTCTCCAGTGCTGCAAGGGAAAAGTCGTAGGTCGCAGTGGCGGATTGTTTGCAAGATGCTGCGGCGACAAAAGTTACGATTCTAGATTTGCGAAGTGCTGTTATTATTCGAAAATTGTCTCCAAGACCAAAGCATGTTCTAAAGACTAATCTAACGGACAGATCCAAACAGCTGTTGCTCATGATTTGTTTACTAAATACTTTTAGACACTTTTAGGTATGAACCATATAACCGATCTGCTTGAGATAGTTTAAGCCCCATATAGCCTTATCGTATAGTTGATAATCTTAGAGAAGTACTTCAGAGGAAACGAACTTTACAATTTATTTGCTATATAATGTATTTTTTTAAAAAGAAATTTAGACGAATGGCAGAGATTTGCAAACTACTGTCTGGGCTCGAAAAATTGTCTCCAAGCTCACAGCATGTTAAGACTGATCTAACGGAAAAATGGATGTTGCTTATTATGATTTGTTTACTAAATACAAGTAAGGGATATTAAATTGTTATACATTGTAAGGAAAATTAGATGAATGAACCCTATAACCGAACTGCTTAATAGTTAACGTGGTATAATAGTAGTTTTAAACCCCATTTTATAGTTTATAATATAGCCTTATTGTATAGTTTGTAATACACGTACTATACTACTTCTTCGTAAAATTACATGTAATACTTCTGTTCACGGAAATAATTTTTACAAATTTTGTAAAAATGATGTCCAGGCAGGTTCACAGCCATCTTACGCTATAAATAAAAATTTCCTTGATTTTGAACTGTAGCTCACATACGTTGGAACATGCATCCCTCGTATAAACACATGAAAAATCGCCATGATTTATCCATTATTTCTCACGAGATATCGGTAGCCGAAAATCCGATTTTCGGGAAAATTGAAAGAGGTGGTGGGCCTCGGTCCCCCTAAACCATGTACTGGATAGTTATAAAGTACCGTTGTTTTGAGGGTAAGGACGTATAGTTGCTTTTGTCTCTATTATCTTCGTTCTACAAAGGAGTTCTTTTGTGTCTCTATTATCCTCCTTCTTTATGTTGAGGCGTAGGGTATTAGAGCGGATTTCACATGACCGTCGTGTTTGCAATTAGTTTGCTTTCTCATTGGCTGCTTATTTTTATCAACCAATCAAATTGCGAACTAATTACAAGCAAGGAATTGGTTCGGCTCCTGATTGGCTGGGCTGGAAACCATTCAGCAGTAAGTTGTAATTACTCTTGTTTCTGATTGGCTAGTGATTGCTCAATTGCAATTGCTTTCACGACAGTCATGTGAAATCCGCTCTATAACAGATTATTGATGTTCGCGGGCTTAAATATGTTTTGGGCCCGACTCGCTGCGCTCGGGCTAAAATGAGCGCTGAGAAGGGCCCAAAACATGTTTCACGCCCAAGAACATCAACTACATTACTATTATTATAACTTGGAGAGCATTGAGTACAAAGGAGAGAATTTATGGCGAGAATCGTAACGCCGATTGACTCTCGCGGGCTCTAATATATTTTAGTATAAACCAACTAATGGTCTATTACAAATCCTGCATTCTGATTGGCTGAGCTACTAATGGTCTATTAGTGATAGACCGTGCCTGGCAAAACCACCACCTTTCTTTGCAAGAAAATTTGATTTTTTCAACATAGAATAATGAAATTCATTGCCAAAACCGACCAACTAGTTGGTTTATACTAAAACAATTAGACCTCTCGTCCTCATGTGCTATGATATCAATAGACCATTCGGCCTTCGGCCTCACGGTCTATTCATCATAGCACATTCGGCCTTGAGGTCTAATTGTTAAAGAGCCCGCCAAAATGTTCATTAGAGCCCGGATAATACGCCACAATGCTCGCCAAAGTTATAATTCGCCTTTGTCACACGGCAGCCATCTTGGACTTTTTCTTACAGAAATGACTATGCGTGGGTGAGCTTACACGCTTGGCCTCGCTTTCATGTCAGCTTCGCTGTATTAGAAAATCCAAGATGGCTGCCGTGTGACAAAGGCGAATAATGTTGTATTATCCAAACCAAACCGGCCCTGTTTTGACCTCTTCCTTGATGAGCTACTATAGCTACTGTTACTCCCCTTTCGGGAAAAATACTACCTTTTAGTGAACTAATAAGCAAGGAGAAGCCAACGTTCTTTCATCATTTATTTTCAGTTTCTGTAACCCCCTACCCCATTCCCCCTCCTTTGCTATCCTCTTCTCAATGATGCTACACGTGCTACACACGTGCTACACATTCCGGCGGCACGAGACAAAAGCGACACATTTATCTTGTTATTATTCAGCACATCGATGCACTGCCCAAACATGGTCATTGGAACCCCAATAGCTGTCTTCTGTAAATGACAAATATCCTGCGATATCCGTCTCTGAGGGAAATATGCCATGTGTTGAGCTCGTAGGTAGCAAAAGTAGTTTTTCAGGGGTTTGTGCTATCGATGTGCTGAATAATACAATCATTATCCTGCTTGATTTTGCGTCTGATTTAGCCAAGTCGGGACTGCCCCCCTCGTCGGCTAAGTATCAGACGATATTCTGCGCAATCTCATTATGTTAAAAATATGAGTCAGTTGTCTTCGCGGGGGCGGGTAGCCTGTGATAAAGGGGTATCCTGTGGTATTTCGCTAGGCATTGTGGGTAATTTCCAATATGGCGGTATTGGAAGTGAGTTAGCAACGGGCAAGCAAAAACCTAAAAAAGATTGGTTTCTGTCTTTGTTAGTTTTCATGCTGTCCGATCGTTGTGGGGTTGATTTACTGTCAACACTGTGTCCTCAAAATGGCTGAATTTGGAGCTCATTTGAATCAATGTGCATCCTCTGAAAGACCAACTATTTTCGAAGTCCTTGCTCAAGAGTCGATGACAAGTGTCCTCAAACCTGCGGTCAGCTACGCTGTGAAAGTACTGGCGTCTTCCTATCCAGATCATTTGGGCTGGTCATGGCGCTACTGTGATGAGATATTTGCATTGCTCGACTTTGCAGTTCAAAACTATTACCTCAGAAAATATGGTGGCTCGTTTTCAGAGAACTTCTATGGTCTAAAGCGTGTTGCCCGTGACAATAATGTCAACTTTCCTACTGGGAAAACGATTTTATCGAAGCCTTTGTTGTCTCAAAAGCAACGATATCTCTCCTTACTCACTTTAGTGATTGTGCCTTATTCAAAACAAAAACTAGATGAGTATTATTCTAGACTAAAAGAGGAATATTCAAATGACCTGTCCTTCTCCCAAACAGCACCAAGAAGACACTCCTTTATCCATCATATGAAAAGGGTATTTGTCCTCACATACCCTTTTGTACATTTTGCATGGGAAGCTGTTTTCCTATGTTATCATATGATGTACATGTTTATTCATGTGGACTCGCATTCTCCATTGCTCCATTGTATAGGAATGAAGTTACTGCGATTGAGTAGGGAAGACATTTTAAAACATACTATACAAAAAGATATATTTGCTATACTTTCTGGGAAGACACTAAGAGATAAGATCCTCAACTTGCCATGGACATTATCTGGTGTGATGGTAAAGTTCTTAGCTAATGGGCTTCCTGTGGTGGTATTTTTTCTGAAATTCCTGGAATGGTGGTATTCAAGTGAAAATGCTGGTACTGTTGCAGCTGTCACTCAGCTTCCAGTTCCACCTCCTCCTCCTCAGCCCAAGGTATGTAAGGAACAACGGATCCTTCTGTTGATGGCTTTAGTTGTTTCAGCAAGTTTCAATGCTTAAACATGAGGGTCGTATAAAAGGAACCACCTATAATCCTTTAGATATTGAGAAAACTATAGCTGTTCCGTGATCAGGGACATCAGCCCTCGCAGTTATGCTGTGAGTCTTGAGTTTTTCACTTCTGTTTCCTGGAAAGAATTTTCCCTACTGTTTTTCTCACTCTCATATAACCTTTGTACTGGCAGAAATCCCAATATGTGGTTTTAGAAAATATCCATCCCCCCATGGAAGGGTGTTGAAAAGTGACCCCCCACCCCACCCCACTGGAATTTCCACAGGAAAATACTGTATTTGTATGGAAGAAGTGATAGATAGATATGTAAGTTTATGACAACCTTTGCAGCTAGACAGCTGAGTCAGGTAAATTGACCCCCTACCCCCCATGATAGTCTTCAAAACATTGGCCTTAGCAAAATTCATTCATTCATAGTGAAAATTAACATCTGTTATGGTTTCAGACACTTGAGAAGGGAATATTTGTACATATTGTCTAGCTGGTAACAATTTCTATTGGCATCAATTTAACAATTTACTCCATCAATTTTTTTCTTTTTTTCTTTTCCTCTGTAGCCTGCACAATATGGAATAAAGCTTCCAAGCCATCCAGCCCAGTGCTCACTCTGTGAAAGGATTCGTACAAACCCTACAGCCTTGTCTACATCCGGCTATGTTTTCTGCTATCCGTGCATCTATCGTTACATAGTCCAACATGGTTGCTGTCCAGTTACACACCTACCAAGTGCACTGCAGCAGCTCGTCAGGCTTTATGTTAATGATGATGATGTTAACTAAATGATTTGACCTTACATGTCCAATTCACAATTCCCCTTATAACATCTTACCACTACTACCAAAATCCTTTTTGTAGTTCCTTTTGTTTGCCTCATTAACACCATTGTCTTGTAGCTCCAAGGGAGCTCAAACTTTGGAATAACAAAACAAATTTGAAGAGGATTCTGGTAGTAGTGTTATCAAGATGTTATAAGGGGAATCGTGAATTAATAGGCACTGGTGACTGTCTTTATAACCGTGTTATGTGTGAAAGACCTAGTAGGCTATCCATGTTTACATCTTGTTGCCACCCATTTCAGATCATGTGATGATGGGTGGTTTATTTTCAATTGCATGGTTCCAAAAAATACCCATTCCCCCACCCACCCCCTGCCAAAGGGATTAGAAATTCCAGAGGGGTGGGGTCAACTTACCTGATATTTTCCACACTAATAATATGGATGCAAAAATTTCTTGATTCTGATTGGTCGAGAGCAGTGCAATTACAAAAGTAATTTGCACTCCAAAAAAGTAATTGCACTCAAATGAGTGCAGGTATTTCATGAAGCTGATTGGCTAAATAAACAATGGATTTTGCTAACAAGCCAATCAAATGCGTGCTAGCTGTCACGCCACTCGATCTGTTTGAGCCTTGTCAACAAGATGGGAGATCGATAGATGGCTTTGGATGGAGGGAGAAATTTGGTTCCTTTTCATGAAAATCATCTTCCGAAACCCTTGGCAAGCAAAATGTAATCTTGGTTGTTTAGCTGTTACAAGAAAGTTTACACAAGAGAATACTTCAGGTATGTCTTCTGTGGAAGTTTACCTAGCCATGTTCACCTTTCTGGACAATATTCTGCCCGTTTTTGGTGACCGAAAATGCACAAGCAACTAAGCTTTCAAAAGCAATTCAAACTGAAAGAAACCAACCAATTAATCAATACAGGCTCTCTTATGTTATTTTACCTTGGAATCTGAAATAAAGTTAATGATTGTCAAAACAGAATTCCACCTGCTTCTAGCATAAAATAAATTTGTTGTGTCAAGTATATTTATGTCAAGATAGGTTTTGTAAACTTTGCTCGCTTGTCTCGCATGCGTTCATTTGTGGCCACGCATTTGTGGCCACTGCAAATAAGGTCTTTCTCTGAAAATTTTTGCATCCATATTATTAATAAGTAATCATACAACTATTCTCGTTCAATTTGGGATTAATCACACTCGTGAGGTTTTCAAAAAGCTCAAATTGCACTCGCCCAACGGGCTCATGCAATTTCGATACTTTTTGAAACACTCACTCGTGCAATTAATCCCAAATTGAACTCGAAGTCGTATGATTACCTATACAAATACTGTATTTTCCTTTGGTGGTGGTGGGAGGGGTGCACTTTAGACATAGATACTTTTATTGGAGCCGTGAAAAAGTACATTTACATTGGCATTGATTCCAATGTTTCAACTTTTCAACAGCCTTCCATTTGGGGGAGGGGGGGGGAGATGGATATTTTCTGGAACAACACATCATTTTTTTCTCACTTGAACAAGCGTATGTGCGAAACTATCCACCCAAGGGAATCATCACATGATCTGAATTGGGTAGCAACAAGATGTAAACCCTGTTAGGTCGATTACAGGAAGAAAAAAAACTTGTTCACTAGGGAAGGAATTGGAAATTCCAGAAGGTTGGGGGACTCAATTTTCCTTTTATTTCCCATAGAATTGCTATATTTTTCACTTTAAATTCCAGAGAGGTGGGGGAATCATATCTCAAACCCCTTCTGGATAATTTCTCAAAATTTGGAAATGTTAATATTATTTTATGCACATGTTGTGCCTATTTTTTGTCAACTTTGTTTGTAAAAAAATATGTGTTATAGATTTAAACTTTTTGGGATGTTATAAATCGGTATTGAACAATGTTTATGGTAATTGTTTATAGTAGTGCTCATTTTTGGCAGATTTGGATTAAACTTCAAATGTTTTAAATAATGCAAACAAGCCATTGTCACTAGCTTGTCCCACTTTACTTTTTATGGGGATACACTGGGAACCAGAGGCTAGATCACCTTGTTTTTAGAGCTATAAATGAATAAAGAAAGCCAGAAAACGTTTTGCTTGGTTTGTGACCCTTTCATTCATTGGGGTACCCCTAAAAAATACCATTTATTAGTGAATGCCACAATATTTCTCCAGTACCCCCTAAAAAATACCTGAGAGTCGCTTTTGACCCCTAAAAAATACAACAAGCACCCCTATCAGGTTTACATGTGAAGAAACCCCACGGGCCACCCCTTTTATTCTCCATATAATACATCTTTGCTAATCACATATCTGTCATTTTTCTGTAACTGTCATTCCAACTGAAAATAGTTTGAACTAGAAAACCAGCATACTTTTATTCTCGGAGGTAGTCTCAGAAGACACACAGACTGCTTCTTATTGGAAATCATTTAGAATTTGTACAGCTGTAATTCCCTAGTGTCAACATCAAAATTATCATTTAATAAAGTAGGTTGCATAAAAATCAGTTAAGTTTAATTAAATATGAAACCTATGAAGAGATCATTAGTTTTTCAAAACTCAGTCCTGTCTTTGTGTGAATTGTATTCAGAATCAGTTTTTGTGTTCTTGCTTGCTCTTCTTGTTTTCAGCTGAGAAAGAATTTCATATGCTTCTTGTATTTCCATGAATCGTTTTTGTGCATCTTCTTTATCATCTTTGTGTCTATCTGGGTGCCACTTCATGGCAAGTTTCTTATATCGCCTCTTTATCTCCTCTTGAGAGGAATCTTCAGTCAAACCAAGCACCCGGTATGCATTTTTCTCACCCCTTGGGTCTAAAGCTTTCACAAATTCTTCATACATATTTTCCCAACCATTTTTCTGTCCCTCACTGTAAAGTTGAGAGATCACATCTTTGAACTCTAACCAAACTGGTGAGTTGAAGAAGTGGTTTACAGCATCCCGTAGTTTGATTGTTTCTCCATCCTCAGTGGTGACTTCAGCATTAAAATAGAAAAATGATCCCCATAGCATGCAGATCACCAGGGCCCCTAAACACAGAACCTGTGCTCTTTTACATAGTGATTTATCTGCTGGCTTTATTTCCTTCTTGTACTGACGTTTGTATTGGAAGAATATGGCCCCCAGGAGTGCTACATACATATATCCTGCCTCATCTCCAGTCATAAATGTAATAATAGTGTTAGCTGCATAGCAGCCAATGACTGCATACTTCAGATCCCCTCTCTCGCGTCCGATGTTACCAACAAGGTACACCCCTACAGCTACAGCAAATGGAACCACGACCCCTGGGGTCCACTTTGGAGTTGCTTCTGGAATAGCTAGTCGAGTTAAAATCCCATAGAAATATCCAACTAACATTTGTCCAGCAAAACGGACAACACTGAATGGGGGTTCTTTTCTGAGTTTTATCTTTCTTTTCAATTCCTCGATGAAGTAGCGATCCTGATTAGCATCTTCAACGTACTCTGGAATTCGCCACAAATCTCGAAACCATCCCAGGCCAAAGACACCACCGACTGTAGACCACCAAATGAACGCCTGTATATCGCGACCGAGATATAAGTGATGTATCCCTAACCAGCCCCATACCAACCACAATACGTACGTCAAAAACAGGCTTTTCTTTCTCTCCGTCATTGTAGAAACTTCTCGGTATAAAAAGTTTAACTGCAACTTCGTTTCTTCCTTTTCTCCTCGATAGTCACGAGCTATGTAACCGCGCATCCAGCTCTCTTTTGTTTTTCACGGGGCGAGCTCTGATTGGCTGAAAAATGTTCCCTTGCAACATGGAACGATTTGATTGGTCCAGTGGATAGACTAGTTGGTTCTCTTTGATTTCGCGGGAAAGATGTCCGGGGGCCGGTTTTATTTTTACTCTTGCGATTTTTGTCGTCGCGCGCACTTGTGCGGCGATTTTCTTTCGAACACGCTGTAGATCGAATGTTCAGTTTCGTTCTATTGGATCGAACGCTGCGATTTTATTCGATTTAGCTACTTATTAGGGAATAACATTATAGAGCAGATTTCAGATGACCATCGTGAAAGTAAACGCAATTGTGCAATCACTAGCCAATCAGAAACAAGAGTAATTACAACTTACTGCTGAATGGTTTCCAGCCCAGCCAATCAGGAGCCGAACCAATTGGCTAGTAATTTCTTGCTTGTAATTAGTGCGCATTTTGATTGGTTGATAGAAATAAGCAGCCACTAAGAAAGCAAACCAATTGCAAACACGACGGTCATCTGAAATCTGCTCTAATGATGATAATGTATTATTTGTATTCGGCCTTCGGCCTCATGGGCTATTGACTCAGAGCCCTTTCGGGCTCGAGGTATAATTGTTAAATATACATAGCATGTTTTGGCTCCACAATTCATCATATTCTATAGGATTATTCAAAGCTTCAGGAGGCTAGATTCCGCTAAGAAAATAGCACCTAAAAAGCGATATCGCACGAGTCGCGCGCAACGACGAGGGCGATATCGCCTTTTTGAGTGCTATTGTCGGCGGAATCTACCGACTGAACGCTTTGAATAGACTTGAATCCTATGATATCTCGTCCTCAATTTACACAAAAAAGAAATATCATAGGCCTTCTACAGTGTATATATACTATATACAAACTCAGACTACAACAAAGCCAAAAATTGCGTTCCCTGCTAGCAGAGGCCTCTTTTCTCTGCATTTCGCTGGCTGAATGCAGAGAAAAGAGCCCACGGGGGGTACTCGGATGAAAAATGACGGGGGGGTCCGACGGAGCTCCAAATAAAAAAAATACCCAACTTTTTTAGCCTAAAAAAGGCTATTTCATACCAGCATTGCCCTTTTTCTTTGCCCGGGAAACTAGCTTCAGCTTAAGGCAGTATCTTTATGATCAACTAGCCTGACAGAAGTTTCAACACCCAAAAAAATACCTGGTAGAATTTTCAACCCAAAAAAATACTTTAACTACAAATTTCATACCCAAAAAAATACGTCGGACCCCCCCCCCCCCCGTCATTTTTATATCCGAGTACCCCCCCCCCCCCCCCCTGGGGAAAAGAGGCCTCTGCTAGCAGGGAAAAAAATACGCTCACAGGAATTCGAAATCCACTCTGCTCTGTATTTCCGTAGGAAATGCCGTTGTTTCTGTTGGGGAAATTAGAATTTTAATGTAAGGTCTAAAGTTCATGCTCAAGTAAAAAAACATCACCATCCCTCGGCCGAATCCTCTTCCCCCGCTTCCCCCCGAACGGCCCGTTACGTCTTTCCCACGACGTCACACGCGTCGACAGCTGCGTTTGATGGTCACGTGATCAGTCTGCTTTGCCAGACAGACAGACTGATTAGTATTCACAGGCAAAGCTTCCAAAGGTTCTCTCGAGCGTCTGAAGGGCCGCAGTTCACGAGCTGTTTTGGCGAATTCAAGCGTGTACATTGGACGCGAAGCTTTATTTTACATCAAAGATGGAAACATCTGTAAAAAGTTTCCTTTTGGTCGGTTTGGTGGTCTTTTTTATGACCGGTAAGTAACAACATAATCGATTTCTGCTGGTGTGCGAGCTGTTTCGTTCCTTCGTCTTTCTCGTCGATTCGAGTCTTGGCAGAGCTCGCCTTTTCAAGTTCCAGTTTTCCTGTCGTTTGTGCAAGGACTTAACATGGTGCACTTTGATTGCGAAAACGAATTTTACCTCAATACCGACAGAAGGGAAGGCAAAACATCCAAAGATTCTGAAAATTGGTTGTCGCACGGGGTTCGTTCGCCATTTTGAGCTGAGGCGCTTCACAGAATTATGCGAAATAGAAGGTGTTCATGTTCGTCAGTAAATCTTCACAGCTTTAACGCGATTTATCCATGCTGTACAATCGTTTTACAACGATGAGTTTATGACTGAGGGACATTACTGATAGAGATTGAGCTCTATAAAAGAACGAACTGTTTTGGTCTGATCGTTGTTCATTGTGTCAATTAAAAGCAGAACTCAAAGTCAAAGGCTTCAACTAATTTTATGTAACTTACATTTAAATAGTGTAAGTTATAAGCCGGGCGATGAACACTGATAACTGATTGAACAGTGTTTATTTTACGGGTATCGTGGTAGGGTATGTAACAACACGAGTATTACATTGGATATTGCTTGTAAATGTAGGGAAGGGCAAGATATAAGACGCTTGCCTCATGTTAACATTTATTGATACCTCCAGACACTATTGTTCAGGCGCCAGCCACCCCTATCTACGATTGTTCTCGTTAAAAGGTGTTTCTAAATCAAGGACGACTGTCCCTGCTCTAATCTACCAAAGAAAATTTGAAAATGACTGTCTCTAAATTCAGTTGATTAATTTTTGCCAATAATGGCAAATTAATTCAATTTTACATTGGCCTGACCAAATTCACTTTCTTATTATTTTGAATTTTTTACTTCGTATGGGGTCTTAAAAGTGATTCCAGAAAGCTAAGGTTTCACTGTTCCAGTTACCCCTCCATTAAAACTCTCCAAGACTCTGCATATTAATGATGATTTGTGCATTCACTGTATTTTGTTCACATACCAGTATAAGACCCCATCCACACTACACCGTTTTCAAATGAAAACAGATACTTTTTGCTCAGGATACGGCTATCGTCCACACTACAATGCCAAAAACGATCACCGAAAACGGCAAAAACAATACAAAAACGATAAATGTGGACGCAAATCTTTTTGAAAACAGAGCAAAAAGTATCTGTTTTCGTTTGATAATGGTGTAGTGTGGACGGGGTCTAAAACTACTGGTGCCTACATACAGTAGTGATAGCAAGGTATGACTACCCTAATAGCCCATTCACATTGCATAATTTTAGCTACGGCATCACAGTCCAACATTGGGCAATTCCAGAAAATAAAGGTACCCTCCCTATGGGCGGCACTAGTTTTTGACCCCCCCATGCATCCAGAATTTCCAAAATGGTTTACCCTCCCATGCATATAGAATTTCGGGTAGGTTAAAGAAATCCAGCTTCGAAAACCCCCCTTGCAATCAGAATTCCGAGCCTCTTAAACCCCCCCATCCCATCGGAATTTGCAAATGCCGCCGGGGGGGGGGGGGGGGGGGGGGGGGGGGTACCTTCATTTTCTGGAATTGCCCATTGTGATTTTGTGGTGACATTTTTGACACCATAAGATTACCAGCCATTCGCATCACACAATATGGCAACATGGTGAAATAGCCGCAGAAATCGCACCTCAAATTGCAGTTGCATCAACAGGCCATAAGACTCCCAACTCAGTGAACACATCATTTTAAGGAGGCTGGTTGTAACTTCACACTTTTGATTTTCCTCCTCCCTAGATCCACTTTCAACTCTAAAATTGGGGAAAAGAATGGTCAAATGCAGATGTGATCTTTGCCAACAAACAAACTACACCTGCGAAACTGAGGGGGCCTGTCTTACTATATTAAAAAGAGACAGTAACAATGTGGTTCAACGAGGTCACTCATGCACCTACTCCCCTCCTGCTGACCGTTTAGTGTGCGACCCTGGTTACTCTACTGACCGTCCACACCAATGGTACCACTGCTGCTACTACAATATGTGCAATGTAGATGCTAATGTCTCATTGCCTGCCCTACCCCCTACCAAGACACCTTCCCAAGGTGAGTACCATATCAGAAAAATTTAGGATGAAATATTGGTACTTGTAATTTTTGAAGAGTTGGCTAATTTTCCCAAAGGCATTTTTTAATACAGGCAGTTCTATGAATACATATTTCAATTTACATTGCTCCACAAAACCATGAATCATGAGCCATGCAGCATAATGAAGATGCTCTTTCATGTTTTTTGCTACTTTGGGACAGCTGACTGTGATTTCATGTTAGAATCATTTCGAACTATCAAGCATGGTTCATGATATATGGTTTCCCAAGCATTGAAACAGGTGTATTCAAAATCAACTTTCTTGGCAAATTGGATTTTGAAAGTGTTTTTTTTGCAAGTATTGGTTACAATGTTTACCTGTTATACTAAATCTTTTTTTTCTAATCCTCAGGTAAACTTTCATCCAATGGACCTTCCCTAAGCACAGCAGAAGTTGCAGCGATTATAGCATGCCCAATGTTCATAATATGTATAGTAACTATGGGTATCATCTGGTGTTATCAGCGCCAGAAAACACCACGTCAGTCCATACTAGCTAATGAAGACCCAGATACCCCAGAGGAAGCACTTATACCCCCTGGAAAATCATTGATGAACCTAATGAACAGTGCTGATATATCAACGGGTATGTCCTAGAACTAGTTGGTCATTATAGTTGTCCTCATGAATATTGCCGATAATTGTATGCAAATGTGTCAGTCTGATCCATTTCAATTACTAAACAGAAAACCTGACTACATATCTATAACATCTTTATCTATGTTTTTGACTGCTAGGTTCTGGATCAGGTCTACCTCTTTTAGTCCAGCGGACTGTAGCACGTCAGATCACCATAGTAGAGAAGATTGGTTCTGGTAGGTATGGTGATGTGTATAGAGGCCAGTGGAGAGGAGAGGATGTTGCTGTGAAAATATTTTCATCTCGAGATGAGTGTTCTTGGTTCAGAGAGGCTGAAATTTATCAGACAGTCATGCTTAGACACGAAAACATATTAGGTAAGGTCCGATAGCTTGTATGACATAGGAGACCTATATACCCATGCACCACATACCAGCTGGCCCAGTGATTGTGTGTGCCAGACACAATCCCACACCACCAGCCATCTAGCTTGGTTATTATATTTGCATTGCCACACACAATCTCCAACACCACCTGCCATCTAGCTTAGTTATTTTATTTGTATTGCCACACACAATCTCACAATCCCGCACACCACCTGCCAGCTATGTATGTAGCTCAGTGACACACACAATCACATGAAAACTGACACCACTTTAGTGCTCGCCAAAAGAAACTCCTGCAAATAATACTGATGAATTAGTCAGTTTAAAATACGTAGCCTATTTTTTTGTCTTTTTTCATCTTATTTGAACTTCTCACTTTAAAAATTGAATATCATCTAGTTTGGGTTGAGGGAGTCTCTTTCAGCAAGGGCTAAGTGGCATCAGCTTTTCCAGGCTATGATCTATGGTACCAATACCTCTTTGACAACTTATTTAGGGATCAATATCTTTCCTTTTTTCTGACAGGTTTTATTGCAGCAGACAATAAAGACAATGGAGCGTGGACCCAGCTGTGGCTAATAGCTGAATACCACCAAAATGGATCCCTTTATGATTATCTCCAAAACGTCACTCTTGATATCAAGTCCATGCTGAGGCTTGCCATCTCAATAGCTAGCGGTCTGGCCCATCTGCATATTGAGCTTATTGGTACCCAGGGAAAACCAGCCATTGCCCATCGTGATCTGAAGAGCAGAAACATATTAGTGAAAGATAATGGTAAGAATGTATTATTGGTTTGTCAGAATAACTATATTTCAACCAGTGCAATTTCTTGGTAGAATGGGGCAGTCTACTGATCCAAATTACCAGTTAAAATTCATTTAACTCCTCTAAGGGCCTGTTTACACTTGCAATTTATGCTGCAGTTTTTTCAAGAATAGCGGTGATTCTTCTGGCAATTACACATCAACTCAAAACCACTATAGGTAATGTAAGCTACGTGCAACTTGGCACAACCTGCCACAGTTTTTGTTGCATGATGTTGCGGAGATGCAATTTAGAAGAAAAGAGATCACAGATTTGGAATTGCAACTCGCACGAGAAAAATCGCCCAAACAAATGCAGCAGTGTAAGTGGCAAGTGTAAACTAGACTTAATAAAACTGACTATCACCACTCCTATGTATGTGCTTATTGGTTGAGAGGTTTATTTTCTCTTGCTTAAATTTGAAATTGTTCATAAAGAGTAAAAAAGCATGTCTTTTGTCTAATATCATAGAGTTAAAACACTTAACCAATTTTAACCAAGATCTCAGCCAATAGAAAAATGTCAGATAACATGCAGAGATTTTATACCTTTCCCACATTTTGCAGGAGACTCCCCAGGGGCGTAGCCAGGAATTTTGGTGGGGGGGGGGGGGGGGACCGGTAGTGAAAACATGGGATGAAAATTTGAAAATTTCCTCCAGCAAATACAGTAAATATATTGGGAAATCTCCCAAGAAAGGGGGGTCCATGGCCCGCTGTGCCCCCCTGGCTACGCCCATGCTCTAGCATTTTGCTCTCCCACATTTAGTTGAAATCTCCTGCATTTGATAGAAAGACTATAGTTTTTGTTGAGATATCTCACAAACCCCATCTTGCACATTTTAAAGGTTTGCATATCTGAACATGAATCTGATTTACTTTCAACATTCATCTGACATTTGCTCTAATGCAATTTAGTCTCCTCAGGCTCTGTAAATCAGGTGTGAAAAGTTACAATTTGAATGCATTTGTGTCTCACTAATTCCTTTTTTTTTTCACCAGGAACTTGCTGTATTGCTGATCTTGGCCTAGCAGTTTGTCACAATTCCACTCAAGATGCCCTTGACATACCCAACGGCACCCGGGCAGGCACAAAAAGATATATGGCACCAGAATTTTTAGAAGATAACACAATAGTGCGTAGTTTTGATGCATACAAAAGAGGAGATGTGTATGCATTTGGACTTGTTCTCTGGGAAATTACCAGAAGGTGTAACTCTTGTGGAAACTGTGAGGACTATCAGTTACCATACTTTGATAAAATATGTGTTGATCCAAGCATTGAAGATGTTTGGAAAGTGGTCTGTGTTGAGAAGTATAGACCTATCCACCCAAATTACTGGACAGAAAATGAGGTAAGTTTTGAAAGATACCAATATGTTATTTGTTATTACAGTGCTGCATCCTGGATTGTTGCCTTGATAAAATTTTGGTTGGCAATGGTAATCGACACACTACACTGTAATGTATGGGTTATTGGTTTTGTGGATCATTTTGCAAGGGTGTGATTATTGTATGAATATTGAATCATTCCACTCTAGAAATAAAGAATACATTTAGTAGACTTCGTGTAGACTTTGTTTGCTCTGCTTTTTGCTTCTTTGTTTGTTATTGTGTTTGTTGTGTGAGTAAAAGGTACACAAAAATGAAATTTTCTATGACTAGTGTCTAGCACGAAAACTGCATTGTTAATTTAGGCGCTAGGCATCTCCTTTAATTTTATATTTACAAAAAAATATTCTAATATAAAAAAAAACTGTAACTATTAAAAAAAACAGATGCGAATAAAGATTATTATTATTTCAGTAATCCATTTTTAATTAATCTTTTCAAGGTCCTTTCCATTAGAGTGGTTTTCATAAACCCGTGAAACAAAGTGTAATAGTCAAAGTGTTGTAGTCAAACCAGCACAAAAGAAAACAAAGAAGTTAGATTGTATAAGTAAGAAGCATGCTAAAGTGTATCTCACTCTATCAGATCATACAGTAAGAAAGACTTGAACGATTGCGAAAAAGTAAAATTATTTCCAAGAAAATGTTATTTAAAAATATGCTATTATTGTATATACTAATATAAAATATGCTATATTATATTAGAGTAAATATTGACAGAAATAATTCATTAATTTCTTGTTTGTGCTCTTCAGATCATGATGAGGCTAGCTAAAGTAATGGAAGAGTGTTGGTATCACAACCCAGAAGCAAGGTTAACTGCTCTCCGCATAAAGAAGACACTACAGAATCTCAGCCAAGCTGCAGAATCTGTAGAATGTGCATAGGTGCCTTATAGAGGTTCGTGCAAATTGCGTTACACATTGCAGAGGTGTTTACACGGGTCCGTGTAACATTTTGAGCGCTCTGTAACATGAGCTCGCCTGAAAAGGGCTAGTTTCCAGGCCATTACCGTGGAACCGTCATCGATGACGTTATACCACGTGACCATCTTGATGCAACTCGTGTGAACTTGCACGGTTCCGTGAACCGGCACGAAAACGGAACCTTACCGGTCAAAAGTTGTACCTGTTTTTTGCAGGTCCCAAACTCGTACACTTTGCCGTGCAAAAAGTCGTCCAGTTCCGCCCAACTCTTGTGAACAGCGTCCGTAAGTGGGCCAGAATTAGTCCGGACCCGTGTAACCGGGGTCTGAATCATTAGCCGGTTTCACACTAGAGACGGAAAACTCGTCTTTGTGTGAAACCGGGCGACGAGACGGAATTTTGACGGGAAATCTTAGTGTGAAATCGGGACGAGACGGAGTTTGACGGGAAATCGTCTGAATTCATATCAGACGCAAAGCTCGTCATACGAAAAACCCGTCATGACGAGTTTTCCGTCCTAGTGTGAATACGGCTAATTTCAAAAACCGAGACATAGTTTAAGTTATAGTAGTTTAGAATATGTCTCATACCCAACAGAAAATTTACCAGATGGGATTAATGAAATTCTGATAATCAAATAGTTTTAGAACTCTAAACTTTATCTTTTTCTTCCCAGCTGCTCAAAACATTCTTTTTAGCCTCTTCCCAAATAAGAAAATATTTATAATGATAGATTTTTTAAAGTAAATGTGGAGTTTATGAATATGGGTTTTAGGGTGTCCGTTATGCAATTGTGCTTGTATTTATTTCAGATAGTATCAGGTTACGTAAATATTGTGCTTGAGAATGTATCCAAGGAGAAACGCTAAAATAATAATAGAGAAGGCTAGTTTTATTGTTATACGCCATTTGCATGTACTCTCTAGAAGAGATCAAAATAATGATAAGGGTTTCGTTTCTCCTGACCGGGCTTATTATGTCGTTCTGCCAGCACTGTTTCGAAAAGAGCGCATTACAATTGGCTGCCGAAAGTAAATTAGACTAACGTTTTCTACGAGATTCTATTCATCGAGGTCTTCAGTCTTCGTTTAGTTAACCAATCGGAATGCAAACTCGCGTTTCTCGACCTAAAACTACTCTCGAACGCCCGCGAGCAGGCTAACAGCATCCAACCCACGCTGCGTTATTATCCTTGGAACTTTGTTAACTATGGTGACAAGCAGCCCACTTGGGTGGCGCGACTGATAATTGGCTGATTGCATTTTTAAACCGCACCAGGGGGTTGAGGACCTCCCTTAAAAAGACCCCTTCCCCTGGAATTTCAATTTTTTCTGGCAAAATACCCTGGAAAATCTATTTTTGGATAAAATGTCTCTGGGAAGTCTCCTTTTTTACCCCTCCCTCTTGGAATTTCCAGTCTCCAGACACACCCCCTCCCGTGGAATTTCCAGAGCCCAATACAACTCCCCTGGAAAATTTTCCGTAGATTCCTCGACCCCCCGGTGCGGTTTAAAAATGCAATCAGCCATTAGCTACTTAAAAGGCCAATTCCCAATTTCACTCCTCACAACAAACAGTACCTTCCAGTCGAGTTGTGAGCTATATTTACTTCAAATGTACCAGAACTTAGACAGGGCCTTGTCAAGGCTCTGGTTTCGTGGTTTCTGGACTATTGCAACATCTTGAATGTGCGGCAATGATTCAGTATGGCATTAGCCTTCCTCTTCTTAGGTAGTCAGCAACCAAACCAAACCTATTGGAGAAGTCGTGAATTTTTAAGATTCTGTTGACGTCAAATTACGTAGTCAACGTAATATCGCACATTTTTCCAAAATCAATTTTGTCCGAAATTGTATCGATGACGTCATCGATGATGTTATACCACGTGACCGTCTTGATGCAAGCATTATTACAGTATTAGATTAGCCCCCATCAACACCAGAAAAGTGTCTGTTTTTAGAAACACATGTCCCCATAAAATTGAACAGACTCGCAGTTAACCAACATGTAGGGCCCTGCTATACGCTTAGAAGCATCTCCAAGCCATCGAGTGAAATGCAACAAAAGCTGGTAGTTCTATTTTTAGTCTTTGACTAACAGGAAACTCACCAAGCAAACAAACGCATAGAAAACACCGAAAATATGTTACATGAGAGCAACACTAATACAAGATTCCAAGGTCTGGATAACCCTACATGGAAAATGTTCAGTCGAGAAGACTATATCTTACCCCATGTTTGGTCGCTGGCTCCCTGACACTGTACTCTGCACATTTGAAACGTTGCAGTTTTAATTACTTATCGAGAGGTATATAATATCGTTTTCTCGTTGTATATACACACAATATATAACAATCTACTACATTTGTATTTTAACATGGTAAGTGTGTTTTTATTTTTAGTTCAGGCCTAACTATATATACTCTTGTAAATAATATGTTATTGAATAGAATATACGTGATTAGACAAAAGTTTTAAATGGCTTGTGGATTATGTTTATTTGCAAAGTAGATTAAAGTTCTTTTAAAAGAAGATGAATGTGTTGCTGTGGTGTATCTTCGAACCAGAGTCACAAAAACCAATATACCAATATCGGTATATTAAAATTCCAACTTGAATACGAGGCTCAGGTAAAAGAAAAGAAAAAGTTATTAATTTTTCGATGCCGATGCGAAATATTATATTAATGCTCCCGAGGGAAACATCAGTTTTGAAAAACTGCACTCTCGGGAAACAGCGAGTTTTTTCCCCTCGAATCTCGGGAAAACAAAACTCGCTGTTTCCCTCGAGAGCATGGTCATTAAGTGTATATTGATTTAGCCAATAAGAGCGCGCGCTAGGTTGGAGTGAGCACTCGCTATATAACAATTTGTTTTATTCCCCTGAGCCTCGCATATATCGAAATAAGTCTATTTGGTGGCCATGAATTTCGGCTGGTTTTCTGCTAGGGAGCGCAGAAAAGACGGTGGAGTGTAATTATCTTTATTATATACTGTGACCAGATATCCATGTGATAAAGCAGTGAATAAAAATCGTATCAGTGAAGTCTTCGCGGCAAGAATAAGATGCAATTTGTCTTTTTTTTTGCTATTTTATCTGACTCAGAGTAAACAAATTAGACTCGCTCGTTCGCCGTTATGACACGAAAACTCGTGAATAAAACGATATCAAGTTATTTCCATGTAATAATCTCTATTTATCAATTATAGCTATATACGATATAATGCGCGCTCTGGTTGGTCCAAATCTATGCTCTGTTTCACCGATAAAGTAAAGGTTCTCCCCCGTTATATCATTAAAGCATTAGAGCACAACTTTCTTTGAATTTACCGGCAAATAGAGCACTTTGGATGTTCGGAGAGACACTAGAGATTTTACAAGAAGAAGTTCTTAGGAGCTCTTTCCCAACGGCGTCATCGTTTTTCTCATTTTTCTCACACCTAGCATAATATATTTGAATCCTGTATTTATCAAAAATAAAAATATCAAAAATAAATTACCGTTCGGCATTAAACAGGAGGAACACGACTGTGCAAACAACTGATTATCGTTAATGGAAAAGAGCCTTAAAATGATCATACTTCAATACCTTATTAATCGACAAAAAAAAAAATAAAAAACAGGTTTACTAATTTGGTAATAAACGTTCCCCAAGCCATTTAATCAAACTATGGTTTCAAAAACAGACACGCGAAGTTAGTTTAATTTTTTAATATGAGATATTGATGTCAAATCGTTTTTTCTCATTTCGCTTTATATGATCTGTCATCTCATAGTTACTAACTATGGTCATCTCAAGCAATTCAAGACTACATTTGCTGTTTGATTCATTGCATATTTAATTAAAAGTATATCCCGGGGTTGTTCTGCAGCAGCCTGCCCGGTCTTCCGTGGTAGCCTTTCGCAGTATCTATCAGACCTAGAGCGCTACCAGAAGCTCTATGTGCATTATCATTTATCGTCTATCGTACGATGAGGCTCTGAGAGCGTCCAACTATTGCAAATTACAGGAGCCGCCAGCAAATCACAAGCGCGCATCTAATGTTCCCCCATATGAATACAGACCGCCTTCGTTTGAGTTTCATATATTCCAATGCCAAAGATGTAAATTCTATGTTGATAGTAAATATTTATAATATTGTATATTAATAGTTTTAATTATAAATTTTCTCATTTATTTTAATTAGCTTTTAAATATATAAGTCGAAGACCGCGTCGTCACGCATTAACAGACGGCGTCGTGGACTGCGAATCCTTCGGGGATCCTGTTGGTTGTGTTGGTTGGCTTAAGCATTTGGACTATATATTCTACTTAGTATATATTATTATATGATTAGCGTATTTCAGCCAATTGGCTGTAAGGCTTTTTGAATAAGATATCATCTATCTATCTAGTGGTGTTTATCTTTGCATATTAACGGCGTTTTTTTTTCTATACCAAAGTCGATTTACGAGGTCTCATGTTATTTTATGCAGTGGACACTAAAATAGATGCCAGCAGGTGCAAGTTGGCTCTCATAGCGCAAGTAATGGACTCGCCGCCAATTTGCGCCTTTTAATACTGTAAGCTACTGTAAACGTCTTGCTCCCAGTTTCTTGGTGGTTGCGCGAGGCAAGATCATGGTTTGGGTAACAATGTTTGTGAGGTTCCTTCTCTTTGTTGCCTATCTTGCGTTGGGGATGTTGATTTTTAGAACATTAGAAAGACCAACTACGATGCAGCACCGCGAAGAACTCGCACAAAAAAGACAAGATCTTCTCATCAACATGACCGCTACGTATAATATGACTAAGGCTGAAATTCTAGAATTTGTAAGGAAAGCAACCGTGGCGTTTGCCGAGCCGCCGATGGAGTGGAACTATTTGAATTCCTTTGCCTTTGCTCTACAGACCATCACAACTATCGGTACGTCAAATGAATTTTTCTTTTGAAAACATTTCAGTGGAATTCAATTCAAATCGCCTTTCGATTATATATGGCCATATTTTTTAATTCAAAGCCTCGCAATTCTATCATTTTCCTGCGATTGATTTGCAAAAAAATCAAGTATTGTTAATTTTCGGTCCCTATAATAAGCGTTTCTGCATGATTCGACAGCACAAACGCTGCATGTGAACGTGTAAATACAGAAGGCGTGAACGTCGGGCACTTCACTTTCTAGACGTGTTCTCAAGCAGTCGAGCTGAGTGGTTCTGATTTCCTGAAATTTCAATTGGCTTTGTTAAAGAAATGCTACCTAAGAAAAACATCCTCTTTCCCCTAAAGCGTGAGGAGGAGAACGGTATTATCTAGCGCATAAGTTCATAAAAACCATCAAGAAAAGATATTCGTAGCAAATCTGCCGTCGTTCCTAAAAGCTGTCAAATACCTTAAGTGCGCTTGGCACTATCAGTATTAAAAGTATTCTACTTCTGTATTGAGAATGTACTCGACGTATGGGATCAGTTGAAATCGGGGGAATTCTAGCCTCCTGACACGTGCTCTCTGTTGCGCTTGTTTAGCTTACGCGCACATAAAACTCTTCTTCATATGCGCTACAATACAGATCGAGAGCATCCCAGGACATTCCTCACAAGAGGAGAAACGGTCGACACCTTTTGTGGGCTATTTACAGAACACTCCAGGGATGAACGAGCCAAAACGAAAGGCTTTGTCAGTTAGGAAATCGTCTGACACACTTCAGGATCTTATCTCACAAAAAGTTAGTCATAATTTGTCTTATGGCGCAGTTGGAGTACCCATAAATAATCTGCGCTCTGCTATCTCCGACGTAACAATTTTTTCTGTATTTAGATTGTGCTGGCATAATTTTTACCATAATTTGAGAAAACGAGCACAATTTTTGATCTTTTCAATGAAATAGCACTGTCTACATAATCCGGCATACTTTAGGAGCTTTTAAGACGAATTTTCAATTGTTTCTGACAAACAAAAATGAAAAGATATAGGATAAAACTTCGCGTGACAGCAGTCCTTGGCGTGTTGCTACATATAAAACTTAAAAACTTTTAGCGTCAACCTGTGAAAAAACCTGTTTGCCCCCCCCCCCCCCCCCCCCCACCCCACCACACCACTCACACACAGAAAAAAGGATGACCAAGGCGGATAGCAAAAACGTTTTTAGCTACGGCCTTGCTAAAGTTAGTTGTATTTTCTTCGTTTAGTTAGTTGTTAGTTGTATTCTAACTTCGTTTTAGAGCAAACAAAACAATGGATGCTCAAAAAGTATTGATCACGTGGTACATAAACTAACAAACGTCATCATCATCATCATTTTTATATCACGTTTCACCTTATATATAAGCCTATCATGTCATTATGTATTCACAGTACCTGCAGAAGGCTGGTTTGGCCAGCCGAAATATTGTACTAAAATACAACTAAAACCTACGTTGTAACGCCGACTTTTCTTATTTTAAATTTTATTAATCTTACTGTCGGTTAGACCGTTAATTGGTCCAGCGTAAACCAACGAGTTGAGTCTGTCAAGTGGTTCGTCCTTCATTTACTACATAAACTATGCATTATTACGTGGTACATGAAAAGCGACTCACGCGACCAATTTGAAGCAGTCGCCGGGTGACAGAAAAAGTTTGCCGCGCTTTAGTGGGATGCATAGTAACAATATCCTTGTATTTTTACAGGCTATGGTATCATCGTTCCTGTTACCAAAGGCGGGCGTGTCTTATGTATATTCTATGCATTATTCGGTATCCCTGTGGCAGCTCTATTGCTCCAGAGCGTCGGTCAAGCCCTGTGCCAGTACATCTCAGCTTTGATCCGCTACGCGGAGATTAAATACATGGGTGTGGATGAGCCGAGCCGCGTGGCACACAAGTGTGTTTATGCGACATTCGCGTTTTATGTTTTGATCGTGCTTGTCGGCGCGGCGATCTACCAGGCTATAGGCGAAGGGCCTTTCCTAGAAGGGATCTACGCTTGGTTTGTCACTTTCACTACCATAGGATATGGGGACATTGTGCCAGGAGGGAGGTCCAGGAACCCGTGGGTTATCTGGATAAGACTTATATTAATTCTAACTGGACTTAGTGTGACGTCGAGCGTGCTGAATTCTATAGCGTCTTACTTAGAGAGTCGGGATGCTAGTGCGGTTTGCCGCTGTGTCGTCACGGAGTGTTCTGGGATGCGCTCAGCAAAGACCAGTCAGTGTGCGAGTAACGAAATAGAGCTCGACAAAGGTAGTCTTTGAGCTGTTAGTAAGCTTAACGTGACCAACGGACCTATTCCAGTCCACGGCTGGCAAATCTGAAATGACTTGCACTGGCACATTTTCAGCCATATTTGTTGAAAAGTCTTCCATGTTGCGAGGTTATCGCATGTTTTTCTGCTCACAACAAATGACTGGCATATAAATAAACTAAAGAAGTTGGTCTTACCATGGAGTTATGCTTCCTGGTCCCAACACTAGCCGTATTCACACTAGAAACGGAAAACTCGTCTGAGACGAGTTTCTCGTCAGAAAAAGTTCCTGCTTTATGTCAATTCTGCTCAGAAACACTTGCTTGTTATCTGTCTAAACTTTCTCCTTCAAAAAAATTGTTTTCACGTGATCACAGAAGAACAGGGAACCATATTCAAGGCGAGAAACTCGTCTCAGACGGGAAACTCGTCTCTAGTGTGAATACAGCTACTTTTACGTGACCAGAACGGTAATCAGGCGCGAGCAAAGTTGCGTTTGCGCTTGAATAGCTGTATTCACACTAGAGACGGAAAGTTCGTCTGAGACGAGTTTCTCGTCAGAAAAGGTTCCTGTCTTATGTCAATTCTACTCAAAAACACTTGCTTGTTATCTGTCTAAACTTTGTTCTTCAAAAAAAAATTGTTTTCGCGTGATCACAGAAGAACAGGGAACCATATTCAAGGCGAGAAACTCGTCTCAGACGAGTTTTCCGTCTCTAGTGTGAATACAGCTAATGACTTGAATCGAGTATACTTTGAGAATTCGTTTGTAACATAATAAAATGAAAAAAAACTAAAGAAATGCAAATAACAAGTTAATCTGATAGCAGAAAGCATCGATGAAAAACTATTTACCATCCTGACCCAGGAAAAGAGGCAAAATACTCGTGTAAAGTAGTCTCAGTATTTTTATTTATCAAAAAATAAATAGATGTTTATTGCTAATTATGTTTATGCACGGACACCAAATGTTTTGGTGTTGTTTTGGGCGATACAAAATTGTATACCGAAGGCCCGAACGCTAAGACGTTTTGAATTAAAGCCGGGGAAATACGAGGCACAGAATCCCTCAACTTGTCGAGCAACATTGTTGCGTTGCAAGTCTAATGTTTGTTGCTCGTTTTTCATCAAATTCTCAACTTGTCGCGCAACATTTTGTTTTGATGATCACACATGCGAGACCAAGGCGAATTTGGCCCCTTGGCACTTCATTTCTATTGACCAACCAACTTGAATCGTAGGCAAAATGTTGCGCGACAAGTTGTGTGTTTGATGAAAAACGAGCAACAAAGCCAGAATTTGTGTCTCAAAGTAGACCCACGCTCTACTTCGCGCAACAAGTTTTCACAACCTGCAACAAATGTTTTTGTTGCGCGACAAGTTGCGGCGCGAGATGAAAAACGCGCAACATCGATCATCAACTTGCAACGCAACAATGTTGCGCGACAAGTTGAGGGATTTTGTGCCTCGTATTTCCCCGGCTTAACACGTGCCAAAACGCTAGTGTCCACCAATAAACTCGCAGCATTTTGAAAGCACGCTTTCTTTCCAGTCTCGCCGCAAACAACGCGGGAAAACGTTCCTGTCCACGCTTGAACGCAAATAGGAATAACATACAACCACTGTCTTATTTTAACTACTAAAAGGTTGCTCACAATTCGTTTATTTGCTATTTAAACTTATAATGAAAATTAACTAGTGTGTTAAGTAAGTCGGCTGTTGTGACAAGTAAATGAATATTTTAAAATTACTTATACAAAAGTGTCACTTGATAGCATAATTATTTAAGAATTTAGTCATCAATATGTTAAACGTATAAAACCACCCTTAAATAATGTAATAATATCCGTATTTCACAGCTAATCATATGACCATAGTTGTCCATTACCTAGTCAATATATTATTGTGTCTACACAAAATCCATTCCTTTCCCATCATTGTTGTACCATAACAAAGTATGTCACCTATACGCTGCCTACAATCATCCACAAAAGTGTTGAGAATTTTATGCCTACAGTCATCACAGATCACCACACTAGGAAATGCGGAGTTTGTTGTGACAAACTCAAACCACTACCCTTCTCTTTATCACCTCGTCCCTAAAACTCTATGTTGTTTTTCCAAACGAAGTTGAAATAGAAAAGGAATTTTAAGGAGATATTCTCAACTACTTTTGTTGCTGACTGCAGGCTCTAGCTAGAACACTGAATGAGGACCTAACCCCAAGGGGGTACTAGGATCTAAGAGGGCAGACGGAGCTTCAAATTTGATACCCAAAAAAGTACCTGAGCCATAAATTTGATACCCAAAAAATACCTGAGCCATAAATTTGATACCCCAAAAAAATACCTGCTCCCAAAATTTGATACCCAAAAAAATACCAACTTTTTTAGCCTAAAAAGGCTATTTAATACCAGCATACAAATGATGCCCGTCCCATTATGTTTCCCGGAAATAGCTTGATGATCAACTAGCCTGTCAGAAGTTTTAACCCCCAAAATACCCATAGAATTTTCAACCCTGTCATTTTTCTATCCGAGTACCCCCATGGGACCTAACAACTAACAGAGTATGCCTAATCAGATCAAAACCCTGATTACTATTAGAACGTTGAATACAGGGATTATGGAATATGCG
This sequence comes from Scolanthus callimorphus, assembly GCA_033964015.1. Lineage (NCBI taxonomy): Eukaryota > Metazoa > Cnidaria > Anthozoa > Actiniaria > Edwardsiidae > Scolanthus > Scolanthus callimorphus. Next base: position 28,231 of record JAWWUD010000184.1, read on the forward strand.
CTATAACATCATTTTATTGGAGAGTAAATAAACAAAGCTCTCGTATTAAAAAAAAAAGAGATCAAAGCCCATGTCCGATGGGTGTGACAATGTTGTGATCCTGCTTGTTATGTTTATCAAATATGACTATTCAAAATAACAGCATTAGTTTGCTGTTCTATAACTACATATCACTTAAATCAGTTCTAGACCAACGGATGGATAGAAATTCCATGAGAATTAGATGGATTGAGTTCACTACGTTTACTGTCTTACTAGAGTTTTTAAACTCTATGCTCATTAAAATTGGCTACCGAACTATATGCCATGCCCATCAAACACAGTAATCCCACACATCTGTTCTAAATACAGTTGTTAGAAAGTTTTATATGGCCTTGATATAATATAATATTTATATAATGTTATTGTTTAGTGTGTTAGACTCACTTCTCTTTGGTGTATATATATATACAAATTGATAATTAAATATCCATGAGTGGTCTAAAGTAACTCGGTGTGTCATCTCTGACCTGGAGATAAAAGCAAAAAGAGAATTGTTCAATGTCAATAATAATAATAACAACAATAGCAACAATAAGGTATCAAACTGACAAACCTCCTAGAAAATATTTTTACAACAACACACTGACAGTTATTTCAGCTATCTGTTTCTTTACAAGTGTTGTTTTTGTTATGACAGAAAGACAAGTGACTGCACCAGATGAAACAGGGCAAGAAGCTGAATGGCTTAGATGGTTTTGTCTTGCAGAACAGAAAAAAACTCAAAATCCCAAACCAGAGTGACCTCTTTTTTAATGTGCAGCACAAAACAGTGCATTTAGCTGAAATGAAACCATAACATTTCTTTTAAGACAGATTGTTTTAGTGATTTGAGCAACGTGCAGCCAAAAATCAGCTACTAGAAAGTACGAAACCTATTGGCTTTATTTTGAGCATGTTATGAAAGGTTTGCATGCAAAAAGTATTCCATCAGGAAATCTTGAAAGCAACCTATGAAAATACATTTCAAAGTAATTTACATACAATATTATAGGGATTTGGATAGAATGTCTCTTGACATGGAGTTTTCCTATTATAGTATTCCAGATTGTGAACTTATGAAATTTCATTTCTCCACTTTCCATGAGAATTTCGCTGGCAAGATGAACCCAAGTTATTACTTTCTCCCAAAGTAAACCAAAATCAAGCCAAAAGGTTCTTAACTTTTGAGTAACTGGATTTTTGGCCTAGCAAAATTTGTCTTAATTACCTGCAGGAATAGTCCGTGATTTACTGAGGGCTAAGTTCATCTCTGCTGGACCATATAAGTAGGCACACCTAGTTTCAAATGCCCTCACCATCTTCTTTACAACTTCATCAAAAAACACTGTAGACAGCTTGGAATGCAGCAAGGACCTAAATTCAAATTCAACCTAAAATGAAAAAAAAAAAATCAATATTATGTTCAGTGTTGTTCACAGACCTAGTGACATGTTTAGGGTGTATTGTGTGCTGTTCTTTAATTTATGATTACTTTCATGGAAGAGTGAGCGAAGAGTTCAGTTACATGTGAATTACTTTGAGTCTTTTGGGGGGCAAACTTTTCTACACCAAAATTTTTCCTGTGAACATAATATTTTAATCTGACACAACGTTTTGAAAAATGATTGATTGGAATTACTCTCATGTTTCAAATTCCCCAGTATGGTTTTCAAAACAACCTGAAATACAATGTGGACCAAACCTCTTTTCTACAAAATGACCCACTTTTTTTATATATTTATGGGACCAAAGGACCCCATTTTTGACAATCCTGGTAAGAACATTGTTTCCCATTAAATATCATTTTTAGCTTCTCAATTGTGAAAAGCTTACATTTATAGTACGAAACAAGTCAAAGGCATTAATTGCAGCATCAGTAACTTACATAGAAATCTAGAGTACAAGTATTTGGGTTGCCATTGATGCCAGGGCTGAACTTCCATATTGTCAACATGTAGTTGAACATTTCTCCATCCGTGCATTCAGACTGCAAAAACAGGATGAAAGTTGAAATGATGAAAAATGAAATATGAAGCAGTAAACAAAATGAGTCACATGACAGGAGCTGAAGCCACACTGTTTCTCTGGAAAACCTTTATTGGCCAGGAGAATAGGTATGCATTGGGCACATGTATTTCCCAGCCAAGGAAAAAGGTTTTGACTACGGGAAATTCATATTCATACCAACTGAAGCATGCCACCATAAAATTAACAAAGATTGTTATTTTCAAAATCTTGATTTGGGCTGTCAGTCACAGATCCAGGGGAGTCGCTTTGGTTATGGACACACACACTTTTATGATAAAAGAAATTGCTAAAAAATTCCCAAACATCACTATGAATAGGTTTCTGCAGCCTGATTGACCAATATTATTTGGCTCAACAAATCAAAAACATTCCTTTTCTAAAACCTGAATCCACTTCTGCATGCTTAAGCTGGAATTGCTTCCTAGCATGCATTCATTTATTAAACATGTGATGACACATCTCACCTTGACTAAATTTGGAGGCACCACTGTCACCAAGGAGTTATATTTTTCTGATAACAAAGGAGGAAATCCAACACATATCTTGGCTTTGAAATGGCCTGGCCTGCGTGCAAATGTGGTAGAATCCCGACACCATGGTACAAAATGTTTATAGTCATCTACATCAGCTACAACATTGTACAAATTTTCCATAGAATATCTAAGAGCAGAAAATGAAATAGTTATTAGAAAGGTTCTTCTGTGAGCTGCATCGCACAAAAATAGCCTGGACAACATCACAAACAAAGTGATAACACATACAATGTATTTTTTTTGCCGCTGAGAGATGCATGAATTTTGAATGAGTGGATGTTACATTATATGAAACCCTAGAATTCAATGGCTTGCTTGATGTATAACCATAATCATATACAAAGTTTTTGATCTGATTCAAGTCAAATTACATGACCCTAAGTATAGAATTTTTGCTGTTGTCATGCAGGTGCTTCTTCATGTGAGTCTCTTGCGGAAAGCACAAAGTTCTGGCTGTTGCTTTCACAAGCTAGGAGAATGGTCAAGTTCAGCTCCATCCTCATGCACCAAGGGTCCTCTCCTCACATCTCCCCGCCCTCTTTCCCTGGGGAGAGGTGAAGTGAGGATCCTGGCATGTGAAGATGGGTCAGCCCCTGACTAGCTTGTTCTAGCTAAGCAGGTCAGAGATACTGTAACCTACAGGTGAATCCAGGTGATGTCAGGGAATGAATGAATGTTAGTTATGAATGAATGGTAGTTTATTAACCCTTTTGCAGAATAGTCTGAATTACAGGGCAGTCAGTATACACAGTACAAAAGAGTAACTAGATATATTTATATATGTCGGAAGGCGAACAACAGATTATCGACTGATGTGATTATCGACTGATGACACAATATGACCTCTATTGCACAATCACATTTCATATTTCACTTGGATTTTTTATTAGGGTTTGGAGAGTGTCTACACAGGGATATATATAATTGTAAACTAACTTAATTTATGACGTGGATAGAGATTAATATTGTTTTTTACCCTAATATTCGACGTTCTGAATACTTTTTTCTTCGACTCTTTTTAAACGGATCGGGAGCAAACGACCCAATAAACGTCCTTATAGGAACTACCGGTTGACCATCTGGTTGGAGAAGACTATTCTTGGGAATCAAAACACCATTATTTGTTCTCGTATTGACATCGGAGTGATTGATTTCGCTTGCTGTCGACAGTTTCCCACGACCGCAGGGAACCAGAGACCTAAAACCGAAACATCAAACGTAAAATAAGAATTTTCAATGCACAGATAAATGATTTGAATCCTTAATAATACAACTTACCGATGAAACGATCTGTGTATTGATTTATTTACTGAGGAAAGTAATGTTATTCGGTTTCTAGCGGTGGCCGCCATCTTGGCATTTTTTCGGTGCTTCGAATGTTATTGCGTCAGAGTTCAAATGGTTTCGTGAACGTTCGGAACTCTTCGTATTAGTCGATTGCTACTCGTCTTTTTGAAAAGTTTCTCGTGAATTTAAAAAGCGAGCCTTACGACTCAAACTAGAATGGTGTTTTCAAACAATTCAAAAGTTTTGGGTGAAAAAAATAGATTTTTCCTGAGAAAGACTAAAGGAGGTTAGAACTGAAAAAAATACTATCAGTCGATAATCTGTCGTTCGCCTTCCGACAAAATAATTCATTTCCAGTCCTCTGTTATGTCCGCGCGACCAAGATGGTGGACGAAGTTTGCAGGGAAGAGAGAAAATAAGAAGAAACACTGAATGGCAGCAAACAGCAACCTGTTAGTAGCGCAAGCGATAGGTGAGAATCTTGGGAAGGATAACGATGCAAACGATAATGCATCACGACATTCTTTGCGCCAAAAAAATCGCAAATTGTCTTCAACTTTTTTTATACTGTTAGTCATATTTCATAGCTGTCGACGCGACCCTCAGAGTTTAGAAATCTGTCAAATCTGGAGTGTTGGAGAAATGCAACAAATGTATAAGAAGCATCCAAGAAAGTTGTGCGGGAGAATACAGTAAATGTATGAGAATGAAGCAAATTTTACCTTGAGACAAGGCTCAAAATCTTGAGACTCCTTTCTAATGCGGGAGAGTTGACAGCTATGTATTTTACAATAATTTTGAGGGGATGGCAGCCAGCCTTGCTCTGTGAACAAGCCTTGCACTTGACGTTCAAAATAAATAAAGGATGGGCAGATTGTAAACCAACAGAATAATCAGTTTTTTAGGGGTAGTCCATTTAGGAGGTAGTCCAATGGGTAGTCCATGGACTAGGGGTCCATGTTTTGTACAGTTCCGACTATAAGGATGAGGATACCTATTCACTGAATACTTTGTATTATTTATAGCATTAACAGTAAAGACTCTACTTGGTCCATCAAAAAGGTAATGTGTAGAAATTGTCCATCCTCCCTCACAGAAGGGGTTTGAGATCCCTTTCAGATATGCCCCCCCCCCCCCCCCCCCCCACACACACCTCTGGAATTTCCAGTAACAAATACAGTGATTGTGTTTACCGTACATTTCAATTCGACCTGTATACATGTGTATATTGGTTTGTCAAATAATAATAATAATAATAATATTTATTGACCTTATATCCAATAACTAGATACATCGGTTAATCATACATGTTAATAATTTACAATAATAATAATAAAACTTATTCAGAGACGTCCAACAAGTTGACTTTGTTAAGCAATTCACTAAAATATCTTGCAGACAATTTAAGGGCCAAATCATCTTTCATTGCTAAAATATAGAGAAATAATGACCTTTTATCAAAATATCTAAAGGCTCTGTTAATTCGGTACAGGCTTGTTAGGAAATCAAATCTTAAACGACCGAACATACTGTGATCACATTCCATTATGTAATGAAATTCATCACCAATGCATGAGTTGTCACAAATAGTACACAATCTATCAGTATATGCAATATTGCTATATCGGCCTCGTTCCACCGGAAGTCTGTGGGCGGAAATACGCAGCCGTGTTACAGCCTGTCGGTCATTAAGATTGGGTATTAGATCTAAATATTTTTCGTAAGAAAATGTAGGTTTGACTATTCTATAGGTTCTCAACTTTCCTGGCTTTGCGGATCATCGGAGGAACTGCTGTATAATTTAGATTTCCAATATATTGACCAAAGTTTTGTGAGTTTCATCTTAATATTCCTTGCAAAATTGCCTAAATCCTTATAATCAACCGTTATCTCAGAAGCATTCCGTAAACCACAAAGTTTGAGAGCATAATTTACAAAAATTACGGGCTTGTAGTTGTTACTTATATTCAATGAAGCAGCTTTTCCAACTAGAGAATCAAGATAAAAGGGATGTTTCAAACGTAACCAGTACTTGATTACCAAGGGAACCAATTGGGTAATAAGTGGGGCGCGGCCTAACTCTCCGTAAACTGCTATATTTGAAGATTTTGAATGGACACCCAAGACACGCTTGCAGAATTTTAAATGCAACTTTTCCATCAGAGTCATAACTGTAAAAAATTTACTTCTAAAAGAATCGAAATCCTTGATTTCCCAAGAACTTCACCACCCCAGACTTCACAACCATATAGTACCACCGGTACCACAAGGGAAGAAAAGAGCTTCAGGAGAACCTTTACTGGGACATTGTCAACAGAAGAGAAACATTTCAAAATACCATGATAAGCCCTTAAGGCTTTATTATATAGAGACTTCTGGGATACTTTGAAACCGCCAGAAAAATGGAAGACAATCCCTAAATAGGTGTAATGGTCGACTTGTTCAAGCTCATCACCTCGAAAAAACCACTTACAGGTAGAGAACTTTAAACGCCTGGCACCGAAAGTGAAAACTAAGATCTTTGATTTCTTTAAATTCACCTGCAACTTCCATTTTATAGTATAAGCCTCTAACTGTTTCAGATTTTCCTGTAAACCAGAAGATGAATCTGAAAGAAGAACCAGATCATCAGCATAAAGTAGACAACTGAGTCTTGTATCGCTCAGTTGAACTGAGCCGCATTCTCGCGCAGTAAACAGCTCGGGGATATCATTTATAAAAGATTGAATAAAGACGGGCTAAGATTGCACCCTTGCTTTACACCAATTTCAGACCGAAAGAAAGGAGTTAAACCACGACGGGTCCTCACAGCAGACTGAACATCAGAGTACATTGAAAGTAACAACCGTACAAACTTGCGACTGCATCCGGAGTTGATTAACTTAAAAAACAGACCTTCCCTCCACACACTATCATATGCTTTTCTGAAGTCTATAAAACAAGCATAAACAGGGGAACGCTTTGATCTATAATAATCAAGGATTGTTTTGAGGACCAAAATATGATCAGATGAAACATAGCAAAGGAAGAGAAATAAAAGGTTTGGGAAATAAGAAATAAAATAAAATAATAAAAGGTATGGGAAATAAAAGGTATTTACTATTTACTAGAAACTCCAATGTTTAATTTCAGCATCAAATGCATCGTGAACAGTGATGGAGATGAAATATTGTCCAGAAGTACTGCTGAACTGCTTCAGTGTTTGGATTCACAGGTGAAATACTTTTGGCAACTCTGATATAAGCCCTCCTGCATACCTGCCATTTACACAGGAGACACAGGTTTTTACCCTCACTGTATATCTCCCGGGTAAATTTCTTGCGATTTTCTCATACAATTCCTGTATTTGAGATAAAATCTCCAGGGTTTGGAGTTTTCAGGGTTGGCAGGTATGCCCCTGTCTATATACATATCCCCTCCCAGACCCAATGGTTTAAACAAAATTTCCTTGCTTTTTATGATAACTCGCTGGTCTTGCTGCTGACTTCTACAAGGAGCTTTGCTGAATGCTATGTAGGTCCAGTATGAGCTCTTAAAATGAAAAATTGTGCTGATTCACTAGTTTCCCATACTCCTTTTGCTGTCTGTGCACGTACAGCTTTGAAACATTTTGTAAAATAGTTAAATGCATAATGGTACAGTATAGGTCCAGGACTTATGGAAGAGAGTCATGTCTATTTTTTTTAAATTCTGAGTGTTAAAATTTATCTAAGTGCCAAGATTCTAGGATTCTGGTGAAAGTATGTTACAGGAGGGCTCCAACTGCTAGAATCTAGCAGTCTCAAGTTATAAGCAGACCAGCCCCCTTCGTTTGAAACACTAGTGGAAGCATTTGAAATGGGAATATTTTGCAAGATAATGGAAGGATTCATCTTGAGATGTATTGTCTTGTTTGTTGTAGCATCCAGCTGGATTCATTATTAATGATTCATGTCAAGCAATGTACAAGACCTATGGTACAGGTTGTACAACACTAGTCTGCATGATAGGATGTTTGAGTCGTGCTGCTGAAGAGCTCTTGACACAGGTAAGAATTGAATTCTAGACTGAATTTTCTTATACTAGGGGTGTTAAAATATGAAAGATTTTCTGAAAAAGTATGAATTCTGAATTCTAGACTGAATTTTCTTATACTAGGGGTGTTAAAATATGAAAGATTTTCTGAGAAAGTATGAATTCTGAATTCTAGCCTGAATTTTCTTATACTAGGGGTGTTAAAATATGAAAGATTTTCTGAGAAAGTGAAACCATTCTTCTCTGTAAAAGACCAATTGGAAATTCACCTAGTCTACAAAATGGTACAATATTGTGATAGATCTTTTGTGCAAATCCTGGCTAGATTTGATGAAGGGGGGTAAAGGTCTGATCCACAATACCACTGAGTCAACTAAATCATTTTCAGGTTTTAATTTGCGATTGATCAATTACATCAAAATATGTTACTTGAAAGGTTTCTTGAAAAAGAGTACATGCCTTTCATCGCTTGGATATGTTTGCTGAAGGAGTATTAGATTGTATTGAAATTTCCCCTTAAGATCAAATTTCACAATTAGATTATCATTCATTGTTTTCCTTATTCACTTTCTATGGGTACACAATATACTATTTATTATTTTGCAAATAATAGTCAATCATTATGTGTTTCTAGGGGATAGCAGTACCAGTTATCTCAAAGCTGTATGCCGAGGCACTTACAGTATGCAGAGATGTTGCTCAGAAGATTGCAATACCACTGGGTGATTTACTGCACACTAATCATCCAAGTTACAAATGTGATGACGAAAGGAAATCAAATGTGCATAATGAAATAAGAAATAACTTTTGTACAGAGCGTAATGCAGCAAATTTACAGATGGAAGATATGTCGCCATCTGTGGAAAAGAGGAACTCTGAAAGTAAAGAAGTCAGTTCGCAAATTACATCACAGAATTGTGATTACACCCAAGGTACTAATAAATTCGCCTTAGAAAATACGCTGACAATGACAGTACCATGTCAAAATATTTTGAAGAAGAGTGGCTGTGCTTCTCGTAATGTTACAGATTTTGAAAATAATGTTACATCATCTAATACAATGGAAAGGTGTAAGACATCAACTGAAAAAGCTGGATGTAGTTCTCAAGAAGCTCAAAACGAAAAAGAAATCACTAATGACGAATTTGATAACTGTTTTGATAATGCCCCGGGCCCACCTAACAAAGATTTAAAAGGGAAGACATCAACATCAACACCAGAAAAGGATCTCGAAAGTGCAAATCACATACGACATCCAAGAGAAAACAGATTTTGTACATCCTCAAAGAAACAAGAACTAAAGGCAACGGAAAAGTTGCTTGAATATTTATCGTTATCCAGAACTCAAAATAGTGCATCAAGTGATATAGGAACCGTTCAAAGGAAAAACGTAAGCAGAAGCTCAAGACATCTTTTTTGTGAAGGTACAAGAGAGGGCATTGTTCCCACACATCACGTTCCCTCTGCTGAAACGTTTCTCAGTAGTATAGTGCAAAGGGAGAGCCTCGAAAATCTAGGTAATATGTTAGCAGGTGAAGAAAGTAAGGAATGCTGGCTTGCTACAGAAGTAGCTTATTCACAGTTGATGTTTTCAATGAAACTGGATGATTTGAAACTATATCCAGATCTTCTTCATGTCGAAGCCGTGATTGGTCCGTTGAGCTGTAGGTCTGAAGTTATTGATGGGATTTTGATTAGGCAAGCTCCCAGGTATTGTCCTACTTACCCGCAAGGTGAAGTGCGCGTTGCTTTAGTCAACGGAGATATTACAGAACAATTTCGTCACGTTGGTTTTAAAGACTCCTTCCAGGCAAAGTGGCAAGTTAGCGACGCAAGTGATTTATTTGCCAGGACAGCAAATATAGTGACATGGGTTGATAGAGTTTCTCAAGTTATAAAGTCCCTGAGAATTGGAACGTTATTTGCGAAAGGAGAGGTAGAGCAATCTGTTTTTGAATTTTGCGATGGTCGTGGAATTAGAGTTTTCCAGCATGTGCCGTTTAATGTACTTCGGCTTCTTTCATCTGCGCTTGGCATTTCAACAGTCGTCTATCTGCTGGATCTCCAAGAAGATGATATTGGAAAAGGATTGACGATAACTAGATACTACTTAAACGAAGTATTCAAATCAACTTCCAGTTTTGCTGTAGTAAAAACTACACCAGTCTCTAAAATCCCTCTGAAGACAGTTCTTCTCTCTGCCCCCACCAAGTCCTTGCTTGCGGATTCGGAGTTCAAATTTCGACGCAGTTTCAACCGATTACGGAATGCGCTTAGCTGCAACAAGGTGCTACCTGGTGGGTGTCAGACGGAGGTCGCTTGTATTACAGCCTTAGAGCAGTTTACTGGTAAGAACTAACTTTACACAGCAAAGGGAAGCCAGATTGACGTTTTATTGCCTTGCTAAGTTCCGATTGATTTTCGTAGGTAACGTAGCTCCCAGCTCGGGCACTCCACTGCGCCATTGGCTCCATTGCAGCCTTGATATCAACCGCCCGGCTGTATATGCTGGATTTGCTTCAGCATTACGGGATTTCCTGAGCAGCGTTGTCATGAATAGCGGACGTACGCCCCATGAATCTATGGCAATGATAGACGAGCGTGTCAAGGTACACTAGAATTACCGCATCTAAAACACGCGCCGTTTCTAAAATTGCCAGGAGACGATGATATAGTCGAATGCATGGGCGGATTCAGGAACTTCAGAAAGGGGGAAAGTACAGTAGATGTACAGTAGATGTATAAGAAAATCTTCAGAGAAAAAGGGGGGGGGGATGCATGGGCGGATTCAGGAACTTCAGAAAGGGGGAAAGTACAGTAGATGTACAGTAGATGTATAAGAAAATCTTCAGAGAAAAGGGGGGGGGGGCTGCGGCCCCACTCTCAATCCGCCCATGGAGTGTAATACGAAGACAAACTCAACCGCCACTCGCGAAAACTTCAATGTCGCAGAGCAGTGTGGTGACGCATGTTTTGTAATTATAGAATGATCACCACGCGCTAGTTAAGCGAGTAATAACGCCTATTTTCGGTAGATTTTGTAGTCCAGGGAAGCTAAACGTTTCTCCTTCCCGAAATCAAATTTGTCTCTGAGTAAAACAGCTTTTTTCTTCCTTAGGGATTCCATCAGAGCAATGCCAGCACACATCCTCTGATAGCTGACGACTATACTGCGAAGTTGGAAGCATGGCGGCGAGCGGTGGACGTGGTGCGCCTTCTACTGCAGACGGACTCGTGCGTTGTCACGGGTATACAAGACGCAACTGTTACAGATCTTTAGATAACTCTAAAAATTAGAATCTTGTGCCATGCTCCAGACGTCATGTTAGAAGTGAAGTGGTACTTCTAACAGAAAGACGCTATATTGCGCACTATCGTCAGAAAATATTTTTAGAACTACAATACTCAGAATACGGAAAACGTTGCGGCAAGGCTCCTTTTGCGTTTTACCGGCAAATTAATGTGATCTCGAGAGTATCTCGCAAGGAAGCATTCTCTTACCCAGAGCTCCCCGGCTCGTCACCTCGCGGGGGAGGCTCTGGTGACAGCCACTGACGCATGCGCGAGAGTTAATACAGAGCCGATGTGAGAAAGACCTTTCAGCGCATGCTCCAACGTTCAAAATGAGCCAATCAGCGAAGGCCCTTAAATGGATGTCCCCAGAGCCTCCCCTGCGAAGTGACGAGCCGGGAGTTCTGGGTACGAGAATGGCAAGGGAGGCTCTGCTCAGTGTGTGAAATCTCGCGCATGCGTCAGTGGCTGTTACCAGAGTCCTGCCCGCCAAGTGAAGAGCAGGGGAGCTCTGGGTGCATTTTGGTGTCATGTCTAGAAGGCATGCGCAGGGGCTCATAACTAGGGGCGTTCCTCTGACATGGCATTTTGACAGACCTAGTTATTTTTAGATTGGTATTTAGTCTTGTTTCTATGTCACTCCGGTCTGTAAAGCTACTGATAAAACGAATTTGATTGGCTAGAGAAAAAGCTTTACAATTTTACCGGGAAGCGTTCCAAAATAGCTAGGTCTGTCAAAAAGCCTTATCAATATGGCAATACCAGAGAGCTCCTAGCATGCGCGAATGATATTAATCACAATTTTGATCTCGCAAACCGGTTGTAGCAAGTGTTTAGGAGTGGCTGGGAATGTCCGCATATTCATCGTAAATGCAAGAAAATCCATAAAATACAAATTAAAAATATTTATTACCAAGATGTTATTAGGTATTTTGTTTAATATTTATTGTTTTGTAGTCAAGAATGTAATTTGTCTTTCGTACATCTATTAACTGGCCATTCGTTGGAATTCACATACTTGCTAGAAATACAGCGAATTTCAGATGCTGTATAGTAGTAGGCCCAAATTCACCTAGCCAGTCATAAAAGAAAGAAAATACAAGTTACTGCTAAATGGTTTCCCAGTCAGCTATCATGCAGTGAGCACGTGACTAGTTTCTTTGTAAGCCAGGCAAAAATCCACACGATGAGCGATTGGTTGATAGAAATGAGCGAATGCAAAGTAAACGCAAATAAAAACAATTTTCTACTATCATAGTGAAACCTGCAGGTGCTTTTTCATACAAATCCTAGTCATTCAAACAGCTCCATGACTTTTTAGACCTGTCTATCCAGAATTTCTTCCTGCACAGCACTATCTAACTATTCTAAGTCACTAGTGGCCCAGTGCTTGACCTCGGTAGGACAGTCTGGGAATTTTTTCACTGCCTCCATGACTTGTGTGGGATCCACTAGTAACGTCATGAGTCTGTACTCCTTTTGCACATTCTTGGAACTCCCTTCTAATGGCTTGACCAGTTCCAACGCTAGAAGGTGCTCAAAGGCCTGATGAAAATGAGAAAAGGAGTATTTAGATAAAAGGAAGACAGACTTTAAAATTCAAATTTTACTGTCACAGGACTAAACTCTTCACTGATCTGGATATCAAATTCAGTTGTTCACTAGTCAAAGGTGAGCTTCTTCTAGCCGAATCAGCATTTCGTTTTGCTTGACTGAAACAGAAAATACTGCTGTAAAAGTGTAACCAGCAGTACGTCGCTCTCATTGATCATATTTCATAGACAAATATTAGGAGTCAATAGCATTCACCTTCAAAACGACAGCCTTGTCAAAGGACTGTGCTGTGTGCCCTGGCCTTTGGGTAAATTTCTTGTACTCTAAAAAAAATGAAATTATAAAAAAACTCTTAATACTAATTCAAAGTAAAATGATATTTTCGTGAGACCACTCCGAAATCTCTGTTCTTCTGCATAATAATATAATCATGTTAGTTTAGTTTTCTGAAAAGAAGACTGTTTTATTAGCATTGGCAGGGGAACTGCAAACGTTTAAAGCGCCTTTATAAGGGTGTTGCAGCCCTACCTTTGAACACCATTTCAAAATTAAATGGTTCGCCTTTGAATGTAGTCTGCAAGTGTTTCATGCCTACAATCAAACAGAGCTCCAGCACAGACACACCTGTGTACAAATTAACAACATTCATATGGTCATGAGTGTTATCATGAAACAAAACACACAGTTTACTGGTAAATGCTATAGAGTCCTAAAGTGATGACGTCACAAAAACAAAATTTTCGATTTAGCAATATTTGTTCCTTGATTTCGAAAGGGCATATCGATTGAAAGCTACACACCAAAAATGAGGTGAATCGGTTGAAACGCGACCGAGATATGGCCCGCTGAATACATAATTTTCTTTAACAAATCACTGTATTTTGGTTCAGTTCATGAAGTTATGAACTGAGTCCAAAATACAGTGATTTGTTAAAGAAAATTATGTATTCATTGGGCAATAGCTCGGTCGCGTTTCAATAGATTCACCTCATTTTTTGCATGCAACGTTCTTCGAAGTTGGTCTTTCATTATCCATGGACTAAAATCTGAAATTTGAAATTTTTCAAATTTGTGATGTCACACTTTAGGACTCTATTGCAAGGCAAGAGCAAGGACTGAGCTACTGAGAAGTCTGTGGTGAGAAGGTGTGGGAAAGTCGATGGTCCAACTGGAAGGTTGTTGGTTGAAGTCCCATTCGGGTGCTCAGAGTTTTTTTCGTCTTCAATTAATATCGGGCTGTTAGCCCACTTTAGAATTTGATGGGCGCAATTCATTATTTCCGGTAAGCAAGTCTATTATTTCATTGGGCAATTCCAGAAAACATATGTTCCCACACTATGGGCGGCATTCAGAAGTTCCGAATGGGAGAGGGGGTTTTCAAGCTCGGAATTCTGCTTGCATGTTTTTTTTTTCAAAACTGGATTTCTTCTGAAGGAGTTCGCTGATTGTCAGCCTGCTAAAAATGCTAAAACTAACGTTTTTCAGAAAGAAAAGAACATCACTTCATGCACAGAACAAAAAGTCTTCCCACCATATTTGATAGATAGAGAATGCTTCCCAGTTCGTACTTGTCCCTTCTAACCACAGAATCTCTATAATTTTGTAATGATTGATAATTTTGTATTGATTGATAAACCATTTTGGAAATTCTGGATGCATGGGGGTCAAAAACTAGTGCCGCCGTGGTTGGGGTACATATATTTTCTGGAATTGCCCATTGACTACTAGTTACCATGGAGCATTGCTTCTTTGTTGTCCATATTAAGCTGGCTATGTGAATCCTGCAGGTCATCAGGCTTAATAAATGGGTGATCCAGGCTTAAATTACACACTGGTTTAGTCTAGAACAACAATTAGCCCAAACAAACAATATAAATACTGTCATCCAATTGCAGATAATGGAATTTCCTCAAGTAATCTTACGAGGAGTCTGTGAAGGGACCGGACATCCTTAGTGACATTGAATTGTCTTCTTAACACGTCTTGTGCCGTGGTGCTCTCAATAAGACTCTGCAATAGAACAATCACAGTGTTGATTAATTCAAGATAACCATGTTTTACAGGGCTCACAATTGTGCCCAATACAGGTGTATATGCCTCAAAAAATTGTGTTATGCCTTACGTTCTTCAATTAGGCGTAAAATAATGATGGTGCTTTCAGGTTTTGCAATTATATTCCTAACTAATGGATTTACACCTAGATTTTTGATGAATTACACCTATAACTTTGGTACAAGGTGTTAATTTATGACTAGGATTATTTCTTAATTTCGAAAAACCCATGTCTTTACAGGCACTTGGCTTCTAACTTTAAAAAATATCTGATAGACACTGAGCTGAATTACATGTTTAGGGGGCATTTAGTCTTGGTTCTGGTCACAAAGAACTTTATCATCAACCTTTTTTGAGAGCAACATTTACTTAAAAATATTTTCAAAACTCACAAACAATTTTCCGATACATATAACAACAACTTCACCTCAATGGAGTCATTCCAGGATTTGACATAGTTCTTTCTTCCAACTGACGAAGGCATGATCAAGATTGACCTGAATAACAAAGTTGCAATAAACCTGGATGGAGCATCTACTGTTGGGTGGGGCAGGGTGGAGACCATACCCTTTAACTCCCTTAAACACTGTTCAATGTTGCTTCAATTCACATCCATTTACCATAACATGATGCTGAACCAGTCATTCCAATGACATGGAATGTTGTACACATTATTCAATGATTCACATATTTAACTGGTTAGCTACCAGTAGAGGTTTTCTGAATTTGCTGATATTTAATAACATGCTATGACTTTTTTTACAAACCTCACAACTTCTAAGTAATCTGCAAATGTTGCTGAGCAGAACAAATGGATCTGGCGATGAGAGAACCGTGACTTGACACGCTTTTCTAGCAGCTCCACAACATCCTGTTTGTAGCATAAAAGACAAGTAAACAGATTTTGCAATGATCAAAAGCACTACAGCAGAGTGCACAACGTTACACAGGGAGTCCATAAAAACAACTCATGAGGGGAGCATAACAAATCCTTGTTCCCAGAACATCCTTTGTTATTACATGTTCAGAGGCTCTGGTGGCAGACAAACTGGTCGTACTGTCATGTAATCTAGGTCTGTCAGTCAAGTTGTCTAGGGTGCATGAGGTGTAACCCTATCAGACTTGCATACAGTCTTTACTTGTGTTTTTTTTTTCATTATCAACTGTGTTGTGATTGGCATTGTGTTACTTGGCTCATGGGAAGAACAAAGGGAAATTTAGTTCTGACATCCTCTTCACAATCCTTTGATCACCTTTCCAAATCTTTACCACAGCTACATAAATCCTTCCCACAAGGGTGTTCGTAACTGGGCATGAGTCTACATATTCAACCCTATGGCTGTGAATTAAAAATTGATTATAGCATTTTCGACGCACAGAGCCTACTCACCAGTCGGCAAGTCAGGCCCACAACACAGATTGGTGTCTGAGCTGATTGTGATACATCAAACAGGTTGTACAACAGTGTCTGGTTTTTATGATGAACAAACAGATCAAATTCATCCAGAACAAACAGTATCGATTGACTCTCATGGCCACCTGATAGTGAAATGATAAAAGAAGTAAATATTAATAAATACACAACCTAAGGTATGTATGTGACAAACAATAGGTGGAAGAGTTGCTTTACACAAGCCAGTGAAAATGGGTAACATGGGTGACAGCTGATTCCTCCACAATGCCCAGATAGTGACAGACTATATTGTACAACATTCAAATCTATAATTACCACTTTTTAAAGAATCCAGAAGAAATGCTAAATTCTCTGCAGATGAGCCCTGGAATTGAATAAAGCAGATAATATAAATGGAATTATATCAAATTCTTTACATCCCATAGAAATAAGTGTGGATGGGTAGATGCAATCAATGGTATTTAACTTACAAAGACTCTGTCACCAACAGTGTTTTCTAGCTGAAGTTGTCGTGCTATATCCAACATGGCAAGCCTGTCATCAGTGTGAATCAGACCTACAGGAAATTCATTCAACCTTTTATCTACATCTCTCACTCATGGGTAGTGCATATTACTGAGCTAATTGAGTAATACTGCACAAACGAGAAACTGTATAGCACTGTTCACACTGACGTCATCTATTGTATTACTAATGTGCCTACCAGAGAATGATTGGTTCACAGAACAAAGGGTTATTAGAATGGCAATGTTGATAAACAGTGAACAGCACCATAACATGAAACACATCTTCATATAATACATGAAGTGCAAATGAAAGTGTGAAAATGTTGGAGGTATCAGGGGTTTCAATAAGTTTTCAAGTAGCTAGGCTAAGTTTTGGAAGTAGGCAGCTGGGTTTTTGGGTCCATACAAAGGTCTTAAGTCTTTGAAATTTTGGTAGCAAAAAATGCATTTTCCTGCGTTTTAGAGAAAGATAATTGGCATTTTTATGTATTCTAATATTGAAGTAATAATGAATTTGCCGGCGGTCAGCAGTGAAGTAGATGGCAGCTCACCGCTGGTAGCTGCCTTTTATTGAAACCCAGATTACAGAGTGGGGTCTTACCATTCAAATACACTTGGAGCATGTTCTGTTTCATGGCCTTTTTCGTTGACACTTTTTCAAGTATAGTCTTTAGTAACTGCCAGGTGGAGAAATAAGTAAATAAATTAACTAAAAGTCAACGCTTCCATGTTGTCAACTTGTGAACACATTACTGCTTCTAACCCTACCCGGAAACTAGCCAACAATACAATATGTCTACAGGCCAACTCTAGGAAAGTTGTACTTAATGCAGGGGGTACTCTGTAATCAAGCTGCATATTGTACAATTATATTCTTGGTTTAGAATCATTCCTTTGGGAATACAGTCACAAAAGCATGCAACCATCTTGGAGGACAGAACAAAGGGAGCAAATGGACTTTCTTTTGTTCTGTTCATCCAGGGAGTTGTGAGAAAATCGCCTTGTTCTTCCTTGTTTTAAAGTCCGAGTCGCTCACAACGAGTCACAAACACATCTGTAATCATTGAATACTAATCCTGCGTTCTGATTGGCTGTTGCCAGGAGTTTCATCTCCATTCTCTCACAACTCCCTGGTTCATCCAACATGGCTGCCATCGACATAACTGAAAGCTAAGAAAAGACTTTTGTTGTCTTAAGATTGACGTACCAGTGACTTTCCACTGCCTCTTGGTCCAATTATCAATACTGAATTACTCTCTCCATATTCACCACATCTTGTTATCAGCTCTATTAGCTGGCTGGAAAAAAACAAGTAAATATTTTACACAAAATGTTGAGTGTGGCATTTAATAGCCCAAAATATGGTAGGGAACAATCTCTACAAGATTGTGACTAAAAAAACGAATTTCTAACCCTGGTACTATTTTGAGCAAGTTCAAGACCTTTTGAACGTCGGAGCATGCGAAGAAAGTTCTTTCTCTCAACGGCTCTGTATCAAATCTTGCACATTTTGGGAATCTGGCTTAAACTAAAATATTCTGTGCATGGGTTTTGGGATTTTATTGTGTGTAGATCCCGGTGTAGTATAATCTTATTTCTTACCCCTCGCTCTCATCGAAGCCGTGCAAATTTGATGGCGGATCTCCGCGGAAAATTCGACCGCGCAGAACATCGAAGACAGCTGCCAGATCGTCATTACTAGCTTCTTCCACATTTGAACTTTTAGTAGTCTTTGCACCTTTCTTTCCTCTCATATTAGGCAATGCTCAAGCTGACTTTTTTGAGTTGGAATTCGAACTCAAATCTGCCGCCATCTTTGAGAAGACCTTCATGAGACTGACCGCGAATGGACTGAGGCGAGTCCAAAGGGTGACCACGCGGAGCCCACACACAAAGGATTGTGGGTTATTTGCGGGAAGTTCGAGTATTTTATAGTCGCCTCAGTTTCAGTAGTCAAAAGTCTTGCATTTTCTGGCTTTTTTACTCCATATCCAGCTTTATAACAATGTTGCATTCTTAACAGAATCACATTGCAACCAGGAAACACAGCTACAGTATTTGGGAATGACTGGGACAGCGCAGTGTACACGGAAAGAGGTCGGGAAAAATAATATAGGTAAGCTTCACATAGGTGGTAATGCTTAACGGTTTAATACATAAGCCAGTTGCCTCGGTAAAACGGGAGGAAAATTCCATCTCGGCATGTGATTATAAAGAATGGGCTGCCTCATTTGATCGAGCTGAGACATGTCTGTAGATTTTCATTGGCTTGATTGCAGAATGCAGAAAACATTCATCAGTATGGAATGTTTGGCTTGAGCACGCAGATGCCTCTTCTCTTTGCAAGACTAAGAGTCTCTTCTGACAAGCGCTAAGTGTTGTTTCGCAGTCTAGCCATGATATTGGATGCTCACAAAGAAATTTGCCCCAAGTCTGCATTTTCCATATCTAATTATACCATCCAACATTTGCCAACTTTGAGATATTTCAACAACCAACGACTGCAAGTAGACTAGATAGGCCTGTAGTCCTGTAGGCTGGATTTTAAATGGAGAGGGGGTGTTTGTTTTAGAAAATGGCAGACCATAGTCATTATCTTCATACTGATGATCATCTTCATACTGACCGTTACCACAGAGCAAACCTCTAAGGCTAGTAGGGGCAGGGGTTGGTTTGCAGTATAGAGGAAGTGCATTCACAAAAAATAGGTAAATAAAACAGTAACCAAACTGGATATGAGTCTTTAATTTCTATTATGTTATGCTTCACTAAAACATGTGGAAAATGTAATATTTAAATGTCACTAATAATATGAACATAATAGGTTTTTAGGACTACCGTAAAGCAGTAAAGCAGTGTAATTATATTCCATAATTTCTAGCAGTGTCCATGCGAATACATCACCGTAAATATTTCCTTTGTATCTGCCCCCAGTGAGTTTGAAAGCCTCTGTATTCAATGTAATGTAGTGCGTGGATGGAATTTGAGAGGCGACGCCAGGATTCCAAAAATGGAGCTTTTCGAAAATGACTTATACCCCATTCACACCAAGACCATGTTTTTCTTTTCCTTTTGAAACTCTCCCCAGCTAAATGATCACTGTGTAACATCGCAAGTGCAGTTTATTAAAGGTTGTTTCCTTGGTACAGTTTCCTCATGGCAGATAATTATTTAAACCAGTTTTATTAAACTACCTTCAAACTAGTTTAAGCCTAGGCTCCCTCCCAACCCCAGTTGTCTGAGTCACCCAAAGCTCCCTGCTCCCAAGGCCAGGGAGACTAGTTTAAGTTTTCAAATGAATGGTAAGAACTGTGGTGAATGGTAAATGAATAAATGATCATAGCAGTTAAGAAGCAATCTAAGCGATCACTTTAAATGGAAGACCTGAAAAAAGATTTCAAGCTTCAATTGACCTAAGCCGCCAGTTCTGGCTTCTGTAGCTCAGTTGGTAGAGCGTCACGCTGGTATCATGGAGGTCATGGGTTTGAATCCTGTTGGGAGCTTGAAATCTTTTTTCAGGTCTTCCATTTATAGCGATCACTTAGATTGCTTCTTAATTGAGATTGACTATTTATTCATTTACTAGTTTAAGTCCTGATGTGAATGGGATATTAGTGCCTGCAAACCCTAATAAAAGGTAGAGCAGGTGATGCAAGGTTGATGTTGGTACATAATAATATGACCATGGCCTCTATCTATATGCATCTATCCATGCCACTGTGTATATCGCACTCCAGTTCAGTCATATCTCAAACACCTCTGAGTCCAGGTCATAGAATGACTGAGCATAAACATCCACAGAGCGAGCTTTAGAACAACCTGCAAAGGACACAAAGAATGATTCTAAGTCACTATCAAGAGTAACATTCCTCATTCCATAAGACGATTTCACCACAATTTTTTCCCTACGGTATGGAGATGACAACCAACAGTTTAGAAGATCCTATACTACTGCCTAAACAAAACAATAGGTCTTTGTTTGTTTTCCATTGACTCATGTAAGGGTTATTGTCCTCCTCGGCATGGGTGTAATGTTTTCCCATTTCAGATCACGTGGCATTCCCATGAGTATTGGACTCTCTTTCTTTTTCTGCTACGCACGAAGGATATATGAATATGGAAGCATTCCAAACAAAGAGACAATGCTCATGGGAATGCCACGTGATCTGAAATGGGCAAAACATAATGCCCAAGCCAATGAGGTCTAAGGGTCTTCCAACATCATCGTTATCATTAGCACTTATCAGTTATCACCTCTTACCTGTATCATCGTAGGAATTTGTAGGCAATATTTCTGTACGAATTCCAAGGTCTGGGATAACCATCTCGCTACCAGGGCAGCCACTGTCATCAGACTCTGATTTGTAACTGTTCCTTTCCTTATCAATTGAACTCCGTAACACTTCCTTCGAGTTGTACTGCCTGAAGTCTAGCTCATCATCGGTCGAGGAATTCCTGAAATAGCAGTCTATCATGCCTTCACTGTTACTCGATCCTCCAGAGTAGGAACAAACCAAAGAAACATTTGTAGAGTTCGTTTGAGTACATCCTCCTTCGCTGTTAAATTCATTACCTTTAGGTCTAGTATGTATCAAACAAGAAGGGTTTCCATGATTTACGGGAGGATAGCTGAGATTGCGATGTTTGTCTTTGCTTTGGTGTGCCGACCCTGCCAAGTCTGGGGTGTAGAATAGAGGTAAATTGATCGGTAACCCACGAGACGTCCGCTTGGCAAGAGTACGAGGTCTAGTTCTAAATCCAGGAGAAACTGTCGTGTTGGTTGTGGTTTGAGGTGTCGCCTGAGATGGACTATCGTGATTGTAATAGGTCATCTTGCGATCTGACAATGCACGTCGCAAGAAATGTCTTGGAGAATCGGTCTCCCTTTTCTGTTTCACCTCTGCTTTGGAAGTAGAAGTTGTAATCATCTTGGAAACCTCGATAGGCTTGGATTTAGCCGCAGAAATATTGCGATTGTTAAGCGTCTTCAGTGAAGTATCACTCTTCGAGACGTGCAACGATTTCGAGCGCGGTATTTTAAATCGACCAAATGTACGGAATGAAGGTGGGGTTCTTTGCATTTCAATTTTGGTCTCTGTTTTCTCAACCATCTCCTCTGGGTCAAGAGTATTAAACAGTGACTTTGAACGCTTAGTTCTGCCTTTCATGGGTATTTTGAAATTGAATTCGATTGGGACCTCGGTAACTGCGTAGGATGACGTTTCTTGGTTTCCTTGACTGTTGCTTCAGTAGGAGTAACCTTTTTCACTGGATGTACATTAGTTTCAGCGTTCTCAGCACTCACAGATAGTGCTGTTGCCCTTGTAAGCCACTCCTGCAGCTTGACGTTTACTTGTTTAGCAAATATTAGCTGATCCTCCTTCCATTCTTCTCTACTGGGAGAGAATGTGTTAGGTTCTTGTTTTGAAGGAACTACCGCTTCCTCGGTATTCCGATTTCTAGGTCGTATTGCTAAGTCTAGTGGGCTTATTGCCCTAAAAGAAGAAGTTGGACCACTACTGTCTGCATTCGCCACATTCAGTTTCTCCGTCATAAGCTGACTCGCAGTTTTTTCAACTGATTTTTGGGATATCTCTGCAGATTCTTGTGTAACATCTCCAATTATCTGTTTTTCTTCGGAAG
This sequence comes from Scolanthus callimorphus, assembly GCA_033964015.1. Taxonomy (NCBI): domain Eukaryota; kingdom Metazoa; phylum Cnidaria; class Anthozoa; order Actiniaria; family Edwardsiidae; genus Scolanthus; species Scolanthus callimorphus. The sequence continues at coordinate 50,574 of JAWWUD010000184.1, forward strand.
GAAATGCATTTTGATCTATTGTATCTGTAACAATATCAGTTCTCTGCTGATTTTTCTCATAACGTGTTAGTGTATTCTGTCCTGATCCCGATGGAGTACGTTCGCCCGCCCCTTTATCGTTCAGCTTACCCTTTGTAGGTAAAGCATTCGGAGGAGTATTTTGAGAAACACCATTGAGTTTATCCATGAAGTACGCTTCAAGTTCCTCTAACGACTCTTTCTTAGGACCCTCAGTTACTGAATTACAGCGAGAACTCGATGAAGAATGATTTGACGATAAAGGTGGTGATTCATCCCGCGCCGTAGCCAGCTCCTGTAACGCTTTCAAGAGGTCTTGCATTTCCGTACCCACAGAGGCACGCCGGGTAAAATCAGGTAGTTGTAGCATAGTTTCCTGATCCAGTGGGTAATCCTCTATATCTGTTTGGAGCTCGCTTATCGAGTTCAAAAGCATTTCCATTTGATCTTGAATCTCTACGCTCTCTCCTAGCCCTGATTGGACCTCGGATTTATGCTTCCTAGTCGAGTCCGTTTCATCTTGGATCTGCAACTCTTTGCAGTTCTTTATTAGTTCTTGTACCTCCCCTTTGTGCGCAATAATGCTTAGAGCATCCGCTAAGGAGTTCCTCCTCGGAGAAGCCGATGAAGTGTTTACGATGGCATTCAAAAGTAAGCTTCCTCCGAGTGACCGACGCCGAGGAGACGAAGCCTGGGTGAGCTCTGGACTGTCCCCCGAGGATATTCTTCTCCTTCTAGTATTTTCAGACGATTCAGGAGAATTTCTCTGCTCGGAATCCAACGCCTTATCCAGTTCCTGCTTCAAAATGGCTAAACGATCGATGCCATTCCCACTGGTTGGATTGTCATTTTCATCGTCGCGTTTTCGCAGTTTCGGAGAGCGACTTCTAGACCGAGAATTCCTGTCTGTTATTGTGCTCCGTCTTGGCGATAAAACAAGCCCTTCTTGGTTATCCGGGACCGCCAAAGTGTGGCAAGACTTTGATTTTGTCATGCGGGACTTAGAGAAAGTCGACGAGTCGTTAGACAACTGAGGAATCGGAATGCTCTCAGGAGCACTTGTAGTTCCTTCCTTTCTGCTTTCACTGAACCCGTTCAGTCCGTTTTGCTCCTTCGCTGCTCTATGCCTTACTGACGTTCCGCCCTCTTCTGGGATCGTTAAGCAAGACGAGCTGACAGATATAGATTGTGATCGAGTCGGTACAAGTTCTTGTAAAGCCGAGTACAAGTCATGTATTTCTGTGACGGAGGCAGACGCGCGTCTCCTTTGGAGAAGCCCATCCTCTGAAACGTCGGGATCGATGCCGTGAGTGTATTGTAAACCCTCTGTGCTACTTGCTCGGGAAACATCGTTACCTGTATGACACAAACAAATCTATTTAAGTAAAGAAATCAGACAATGTTCTCTATATAAGAATCCCTATGACATATATTTTCCACGTTGCATAACTTACAAGTCATTTCTTAAGAATTTCTGGGTGAAGTTTGAAGAATTATGCGAACTGAATGTTTGTAACTTTAGAAGAATCTTCTAAGGACACCTGCCATGCATAATAAATAAACCAAAGATTTTCCTTCGTTAAACATAATTAAAATTTACATAGTCCTATGACAGCTAATAATTGTTTTTCTTTTTCTTCAAGAAGTTTGAATAGTTACCGAACAAAAACGTCATTTAATATTCTAATTCTTCGGGTTGACGTAAATTCTTGGTGACTTACTGAGAAAAGTTACTGATGATCGATAGTCTTGTACAGTATGTATTCCTTTTGGTTTGTCAATCGCAGACAGGAGTCAGCGTCAATTAACAGCGCTAAGCAACAGAAGTTATATGCTTGAGCCTGTCCACTGAACTCTCTTATTGTCAAACGCAAACGTTTGGATTGGACCTTGTCATAAATAGACTTCCTCCCCACAATAGAATGACCTTAAAATGTAAAGCAACTTCAACAGAACTCTCATTTCTTCATCTCTCATATTATTTGTGGAAACATTGTTAGGAATTTACTAGCAAAAATAGATATACAGCTTCCTAGTTTATTCAAAACTATGTAATAACGATACATTGAGGCATTACGTAAATGGCATTATTTTGTATTTTTGTTTTGTATTTGTGAGAGCATATGTGCCAGTTCTTCAAGAGCTAGATAACGGCAGAAAATATTAAATTTATATTCTGTACAAAGAGGGCGAGCAAATGACGAGAGAAGCCTAGTTTCTAAACCAACATCGTCCATAGACGTTACCATTTACCGTTTGAATATTTATCTGATATATTTTTACGTGTTTCTATGAGCAATATAATCTTCATCAGAACCAGCTAGCCCGGCGTAACTCCAGTACCTATAGGTTTTGATTATTTTACTTGAGTATTTTGAAGAACTGACAAGCAGATATAAATCTTCCTTTCTCTTCCACCATCACTTTCATCCATCCACTTTACCATTTTTTCCAATCTAGAATAGTCACGTCTAACGCTAATAACCAATAAAATCATATCTTACTTACTACTCTTTCTCCTTCGTTGCAATCTATTCCTTAAAAACATGTAAAAAAAAGAAGAAAGGACTCCGCTTATCTGCGCCACGCTATTAGTGTCTTCATACCACAATGGTAATAAGAGATATTGTATTTCTGGTGAAATGACTGAAAGCTTTTTAAAAATAAAATGGGATTCAGTTGATCTGACATTTAAATAAGTTTCTCTGACGACAGACGATAAAACATGCGCACATCTCTATCTCAGGTAGCGTAGAAATACTATTTTAAGCGTATGGTTGCCGAGAAACTGTTTCCTTTTTTCCACCTAGGATGATCAGTTCGACTCCTGTTCTTCAGTTCAGTAAAACAATGTTATATGATTCATCCAGCCTAATAATGTGATATTTGAAAAGAAAAATCTAGCCATTAAACACTACGAAAGGCGAATACCCTAAAACGCCACGTAATTCAAATTGACAAGTTTTAAATTTCGAGTTCCGGATAGAGTAATTTCGAGTCCTCAGAAGATTCAGACGCGTTCGAGAGCATTGTCGCAACATTTATAACTATTCTAAAATGGTTTGCTACTTGAATCCATACTGACACCCATGCGTGGGTCAAAGGGCTCTCACTTGAGGCTTCCTCTCTTTTTTTCTCGTTGTTAAAAATAACTTGCTGACCGGGAAGTCTCGACCAGTTATTTTTATTGCAGGTTTGCTGCGACGAACAATAAACAGCTCTAGTGTCATGTCTTGATATGATGACTTCCTTTTCTGGCAACTCTGTCATTACCGCTTTCCAGCATTGTTATCCAAGGTGCTGCTGTTCACTTATGACCGTATTTATGATAAGGGGACTATTTTTCGCGGCTCACCACTTGCTCCCCTTTGTTCCCGTTTAAATGAGGACCAAACTGGCTAGCAGGGCTGAGAACCCCCCTCCCCCTAGTGAAGGGTGCACCGGAAGACTGTCTGTGCAGCGAACCGGCACCCTGGTTTTCTCCTAAAGCCAACCGTACTTACCCACCCCACTACAAGTCTTAGCTGCCTATTCTAGAATTCACAGTGCAGGATACGTATGTATTGCTGCAGAGTTATTTTGTTCACATCATAAGGGCCCTTATTATGATATATATTTATATTGCTTGCGTATGACCCAAAAGCATACAATAATGGATTTACTGTAACAACAACAGCTCGTGGCACTAGCTTCTGCCATAATAGATCACAGGAGCCGTAGACAGACATAGAAATATGTGAGGAAATATGGAGATGTGGGCAGGACAACAAAGGGCAGGTTCTGCCACAGGTTATCCGCCTCACGACCCTACCGTGCCACCTTTATTGCAATAGTGATGTGCAAATAGGTGCCAAAAATCGTTTCATATATCCACAGTGCATAATGTTTCTTATAGTTTTGTCATATTGAACGCTGAAAGTATTATAGTCAGACTGCGATCTAGCGACAGAAGTATTTTGAGTTCAAATTCCACAAGGAAATCGCGAGAATTGTGACGAGACAGCAAAAATGTATCCATTGCAAGGGATAATCTCCTTACTTCGATTGTACGGAAATGAAAGCATATTCACAACCATGAAACATTGACGGCGCACTAAAACTGCGTCAAGTCTTTTAGCCTCTTAAGCTTAACATGTAAATAGCAGCATGTGAATTTCTCGACATAAAATACGCCATTTTCTGCTTGAAATCCAAAATTTACATTCTATTAAGTTTTCTTGCATAAGTATCCGCCTAACTAGAGCGGCTTTACGGAATTCAAGAAAAAAAAGATTGTTTCGCTTAACGAAAAACGAACACAGACACAGGTTGTCATTTGTAGACAAGATTCTGACTTATTCTTTAGGTTAGACAACAAAGTAGTAAGAGTTTTGACAGAATTGCTCAATACTCGTTAAGGTACATAGCTTACCCATGATTCAGTGACATTTCCGCCTCTATTTTGATGTGTGCTTTAACCGCAAGAGCATTGCACCACACATAGTTCCTATACGGTTGTTAGATCGTCGTCAATCTTGTTTTTCCAATCAAACTCACGACTGAACGTGCTGTCCCGAAACGTCGCGTCATCCAACTCAAATGTTTACTCAGAAGGTTTTCTACAACTGTAGAATATTTGGCACTTTTAATAAACCGTGACAAAAGCAAACAAAGTCAGAGAAAACAAACCAGCCTCGGGGCGAAAAGACAGTGCCGAACTATTTATAAAGTTTGCCAAGACACGCGTTTGACCCGTAGAGTTGGCACTCTGTTTTCGGGATAATTCCTCCTTGAGCTGGATATTTCGGTTTAGCATTCCCGAGGCAAGTTCGTGTCTCGTGTGAGACAACTAGGCCCCATTACTAGGGGCTATAGGATTATAGATGATTGTATTACTTAGTTTGTTAGCATGTATGTCGCGCAATTACCAACATATTAGCAACTTAGTGTGTACGTGAGACATGGATTAGATTCAGCTACGTTCATGCATCACAGCTTTATTAAAGGATTTGTTTGTTTTGTATACGAGAGTAGTGAAAAATTATTAGCTCAGTGTTGAATGCAGAACTACCACGCCCCCCAGACAGGCCTCGGGCTGTCAGACGGAGAGAGCTGTATAAAGGGGCATCATTTGTCCTCTAGAGTTTCTGAACTAGATAAAGTTGAGCTACTTATAGGCTTATAGTACTTTCTCTACCAATCTTATACTTGAGTTAAATCTGTCATAGGCTCATTCTAACTTCTATTTTCGATTTGAACGGCCGCATAGCAAGTTATTTCTTGTATTTAGGTTGACCTGAGTCGCGCAACTTGCGGAAACCATTTGAGTTATATAAAATTACCTGAGTGATGGCAATTTGTGCTGAGAACACCTCTATTTTTATCCTTTATCAAACTGCTATTTTCAAACTGGACAATCCTCGAGTCACTTCACCATAAGTCTCGCCTATTCTAGAAATGCATTTTTTAATATCCTGAATTAGATTTTTGGGCAAGAGACCCATTGATCCTGGGCATCGTTTCGATTGTTATCTCTAGACCTGCATACCCTTCGTGTGTGAAATTCCCGGCGCGATCCACACGCACATAATATGAGTCGGTAGTCATTCTCTGATTAGTAGCCCGTGTACAATCTTGGACAAAATAAATGGAAAATCAAGAACTCCCCTCCCCCAATCAATGTTGGAAAAATGGCGGGCTCTCGTGTTCGCGGTCTTCCAACATTGATTGGACTAGCCAGGGGGGAGGTAAATTTCTCCAGTTCTCTATTTTGTCTAAGATTGTAGCAAGCGCTAAGAGAAAGGGAGGGAGGGGAGGAGAGGGCCAGCGAGTGAACGCTCCCATTTCACGCATCCACCGCGCGCTGTGGATCCGGCACTACGCGATTCCACGTGATAACAGCTAGATATGTTGTTTTGCGTTGCGCAATTTCAAAACGTCGCTTTGGTTGTGGGATTCGAGGTTTTTCTGTTTCGCTAGTCAAACCCTCTAGGTCAATCAGGTTGGTGCCCTGTCCTTGGCGAAATTAAGCCAGTTAACTGGAATGGGCAAAAAATGTGCCGCCGCGAAGTAACGATTTTGGCTGTAAGGAGATATTTAAATATGATTCCTATCTTGCTGTGAGATACTGCTGTTTAACACGTTTAAGGAGGTTTAAAGCAAAAGGATCATAAAAAAAAAGCGATTAAGGTCCGTCCTTAAAAAATCTCGAATTCGGTCTGTATCTAGGGTCGCACGATATTGTCGCCGTCAGTGTCAGCACACATTTGTTCCCATGAAATACGCCTGCTCGTGAAACCCCCCTACTACAAGTTACCAATTAGACACAGCTCATGATTTGATAAACTGCAATAAATCGAGATCAAGAAAGCGATAGACTGCTTTATTCCTGTTATGACACTAAAATTATACCCGTGAGTTATATATGATGTTCAGTTATCGAAGTCCAAAAATGATATGCACTCCATGTTAGTCTCAACTCTTTCACTCAAACGGTGTTGTGACGTCAATGGTAGTCATATAACGTCATAAACTGGAGCATTACTAGGACACTCAAGAGGAATTGGGTAGGATAACTCTTCGGGTTGTTTGCAAAACTCACTTGGCTTATTTATTTAGCAAAGCTACTGGTTTAATGATAGTGATAGGACACTCAACGCACTGCGAAAGGGTTTCCTTGATTTGAAAACGCATTGTATAGCAACAAGTCCAGCTACACTCCAGTATGGCAGTTTTTTCTTCGCCACAGCTTTTATACATTTGGTCCACTACATGGCGAATTGTGCCCCTAGCCTGGAAATATTTTTTATTCTAGTTTTTGTATATGAAAGAATCAACATTTCCTCTAAATGCGTAGATGACGAAATTACCTACCTCAGCCCTGTCTAAAAACTTTGGCTCGAATACTAGCGTATTTTTTTCCGTTCGGCCGTTTCAGCGCGTTCCATTTCCGTGTTATCGAAAATTCTCCTTCACAACCTATTATGGGACGCTTAGAATTTAGCACCTAAAATCGCAGTCATGAGCGGGCTGCTGGTCTCCATATAAAATTATGATACCTATTTTCAAACCGCTTTGTTTGAAACAAAGATCTTTATAAGTGACATTGGCGTTCTTTGCCTAATTGCTGCTCCATACTTAAGCGTGTGCCAGCGAATACAGGTTTGCGAGAACTAATCCATACTCTATTTCGCAGTGAGCAATATTTCATATGCCAATCCTCATTTTCGGACAGCGAATACACAATTCTAACTCCTATACTAACCTTTTCGAAAGAACTTGAACAGTAGTAGCTTCCCCATAACAAACAGTCCACTTGATGATCACACGCCTTAAGACGAAATCTTAGACGACATCTAAGTTCTTCTTGTTCTCCGTTGTGGCTGTCAGTGATTTCTTACTAAAAATTCCTCAAAAAGTCTGCGATCTTTACAGACTTATCTGCGATCCTTACAGACTTAACACTAAATACCACTATTATCTTCTGTCAAGGTTCTCTTCTCGTCGCGTGCAGTTTGTGTGGAGAGAAAGCAAGCACTTGTACGTTTGTAGTGCTGGGCGTCACGCTACATTTTTCAGAGGAGGATATAAATTGCCCAACCATTTTATGATAACCAACTCACTGATAGCAATCCTTCAAGCAAATCCCATCCGTGTTTATATGTTTACGCGGAATATAGTCTATGATACTAAGGAAGGAGGAAGTTAGCAATCAGAAGCTTCATCGTTTTTAATTTCTCAGTTTGAGCTTAGCTGTTGACAGTGATAAATTAGGTGATTACAACTTCCTGTCGTCGGGTGCTCACGCGATGTCTTAGGAGACACATACACGTATGATATGATTCGGATCATCCAAAACAATAGCAGATTTGGAAGCTAGCGATAAACGTACAGCGTTTAAGTGCACATTTTGCGCGTTCCAACGAAGCGCGCAGTATTGCATGTTTGCTAAACGGCACGTATACTATTCGGCTTATATTGAGGGACACCGGGGACACCCAACAAGACACTTGCGCAAAACAACAGTATCATTAGGTTTATTTTGAAAATTTGTAGTCTTTAACAATTTGAATTCATCTGTTTATCCTTGGTGGTTAACATGTAAGTCTTATACTTTCTCCGTTTCTCAATCAGATTGAAATCATTAAACATATTTCAAATATATCAAATGACAGTCACAATCTTATTATACCATACGTAACATACTGAAGTTCATATTTCAATTATATTTACTTCAAACACTCTCCGCCCCATGTATTCCAATAATTTAAGGTTATTCCCCTGTTTTGGGGGAAACATATAAACACGTAAACATATAAACATATAAACACGGATGGGATTTGCTTGAAGGATTGCTATCAGTGAGTTGGTTATCATAAAATGGTTGGGCAATTTATATCCTCCTCTGAAAAATGTAGCGTGACGCGGCGAGTATGGACGCTCGTTTTGCCGCTCCGAGAGAATTGGAAAATGTTGAAAGTTTCCAGTGTTCTAACTGATCGCTAATCTTACCTGCTTTCAGTTTTAGAATCTCTAGTATCTAGTATTTATGTGTTGTGTGTTTTTTGAGCCATTTGAGCTGATGCAGAATACTCGATTACTCTCTACGATTTAATTCAACATGGCTGACGTCGTAAATTGACGATTTAGCTTTTATCCACACTTCATTGTTTATGCATAATTACTATTCAAAAAACCTTCCGAGAACTTTTGATACATTTTTCCAACCCTTATCAAGTAAACACAATTACAATACTCGTTTAGCCTCAAAATTAAATTATTACCTTCCAAAAGCTCGCACGAATTTTGGAAAATTTAATATAAGATTCCTAGGAGTTAAAATCTGGAATTCTATTGACAAAAATGACAAATTGCTCAATCGAAACCTCTTCAAAAATAAATTAACAGCCGACAGAATTGCAAATTACTAAATTTACTTTTTCCAATATTAATTATGCACCATCTCTGCATTCTATTTCGCTTTTTTCGTACTTTTATTTTATTTTATTTTGCTTTGTTTGTATACTTGTCGTGAAGTCTTCCCTGTGCTTTTTCCCTCTACAACACACAATCTTTACTACCATCAGTGTTTCCTTTTCTCTCCGATACATACATTACAATTTTTCCAATCTTAAGCGCACCCTAGCTCGATTAGTCTAGTGCTACTCTAGGTTGCCTGTACAAACTATTTTATGTCAGATTTTGCACCTATAAACTACCTGCCTGCCTCTTAACTATCTCTTTTATAACCAAATGTTACTGCAAAAAAGTACAAATAAAGATTGTTGTTGTTGTTTTGCACGGCGCACTCTGTTCTGCGCATCGACGCGCGCGCTGCGCTTTTCGCTCGAAAATGACGCAATCGAGAGCGCGCGCGCAAGCTAAATACGCTCGCATTTCAGCGATAAATACTAAGAAAAAGTCGCTTTTCTGGATATTGCGCGAAAACAAGAATGGGCACCCCCATTTTATATTTTACCATTTGGATAAGACTATCGTTTTCCTGTTATAAAAACGTTTAAAGAAATTCTAACGACAAGTTTTTGAGCTATGGTCATAAAAAGCCTAAAATGAGGTACCCAAAGAGCCTCAAATTATCACGGGCTGTGCGCACATTTTCAAGAGTAGCGTCAACACACATAGAAAATTAAATATCCGCTAATGTTTGTCCTAGGTAATGAAGAATCCAACAGTTAAGGTGACTCATGCGAAGAAAGTAAGAGCGCATTTCGCGAAAATATATTCAATCTCGTCAATCTTGGAGAATATAAGCAGGTATCTTTTGGCAATATGTACGCATTATCCGATCTCCATTAGCGTTAATACTTTTAATAATATCTGAGCTTAAATGGACCCCTTCCTTGAGAGATCAACCCCGCGCAAAAAAGTTGCTGGTATTTTTGAACAAAACTCCGTTAATCATATTGAAGTCAGTTGGACTAAGTGTTAACGAAGTTTCAGGAAATTCGTTGGAAGCAACATATATGTACCTATTTTAGAGTTTTAGTCGTGTATTTTGGTCGTGTTCTATAAAATAGGCTTTAGAAAATAACACCTATGTTGTATTGTGAATGTGCGCATTCTGATTGGTTAAAAAGCGTGTTTGTAAGAGACCTGAGAAACACGATTGTCACGCAACGCTGTCGCGCGTGTGTATGTTATTTTCTAAAAGCAATAAAAAAACTTTCTGCGTGCTCTCTGGTTTCTTACAAACACTCGGGGAATGTTGGTCGAACTGATAAAACTTGAAAGACACTCGCTCGTGTCTTTCAAGTTTTGATCAGTTCTCCCAACATCCCCCTCGTGTTTGTAAGAAAGCAGAGAGCACGCGGAAAGTACTTTTATTGCTTAAATAAAATAGGCTTCCAACGAATTTCCGTTTCGTTCAAAAATACCAGCAACTTTTCGCGGGGTTGATCTCTCAAGGAAGGGGTCCATTTGAGCTCAGATATTATTAAAAGTATTAACGCTAATGGAGATCTGATAATGCGTACGTTTTATCATAATTTTCTTGTTTCACGTAATCCTTCACAAAATAGCCCTTTAGCAGTAAAAATGGGGCATGTTTGCGCCATCACAGTTTCTAAGCGAGCATGGGCACCCCCTCCTTTTATTTCATATTTTCATTTCTTATATACTAAATAGTATATAGACAAATTAAGAAAAATTCTACGACAAATTTTATTTTAGAGGAATTACCTTGAGAGGTACATGTTTTACATTCGTTTGAACGTAAGTAAATTAGAATGTAATTAGATTTTTGTAGTGTAAATATTTATACGATTGCTATTAGTGCTCAGGGCTGCTGTTGATAGCAGGTTGTTTTCTCTGATAGGGCTTCCCAGAGCCTTATAATTAAATACAGGTTTCTGTCTGCCTGTCTGCCTGTCTGTCGGTCTGTCTGTTTGTCTGTCTGTCTGTCAAAGCCAATTTTTTAAACTCATTTTTTTAGCCAGCTACACTACACACAACATACACTGATTTCTCTTTTCTGTAAAATTGCTACTCAAACATATCTGTACAACACGTGTAGATTCCTGCCTCGCTTGAATCTGATATTGTTGTTTTTCTTGAAAAGAAAAGATAATCTTCTCCGGGAGTCTTCTCTGTGCTGTCGTAGGTTAATCACACTTGGGTTCACAGAAACCTTAGCCGGGATCGATAACCCAGTTAAGTGCATTCCGAACGTAATATGGAAATGCAATATATTCTTGTTACATACTGCTTAAAATTTTGACGGCTGAGAATGAATGGAAAATGTATTCCAAGGACTGGTAGTAATCTTTGCGCGCGCGGCCAATGCGAAATAGCTGGTAATGTTCCCGCGGCACGTGAACGTCACGTTATAGATTCGAGTCACGCCAAGTGGGGTGACTGTGATTAGAGAGCATACAACAATAGCACTGCTATGGTAACAAAATTGGCAGAATTGGTAGAAACTTGTAGTGATAATTCTTCACCAAGAGAAGAGCTTTTGATTTGTAAGTGGCGGCGTGCGTTTTTCATTTATTTATATTTACGACGTTACGTTTCAGATATGTATCGTGGCATCTGGAATCAGTACTGGGTCATTACTAATGCTGTTGTTTCTCCATTATGCTATGTACTACTACAAACAGACTGACTTCTTGGCTCAGAAAACTCGACTTTTTTGCTAAAGTGCCAAGCGCACATGCCATGCAGTTACGTCATTCCAAATAATAGAAACCCCTGCTCAAGCTTTTTTTAAACGTTACATATGAGATATCTGTCCTCAAAAACGTTAGGTGCTAGGTTGGAATTGCTATGAACATAAATTATACTCAGATTTTATTGTCCAATTTCTTGACCGCCAAAAAGGAGTAACCATGGAATCTGTTCTGCCCTCCGGGCATATACCCCGTGCTATCAGTGCGACGGTCCGTAAGTTAACGTCGCTAATCTGTGAATTGGGGGTGACACCGCTTGTGGATGGATAGTTATAGTTGCGAAAAGATCAGCCTGCGAGCCGCCGGCTCTCCAGTTTTTCGGATATTTGATTTTTTGGCATCAAATATCTGAAGAAGAAAAAAAAAACACTGGAGCCGGAGCCGGCTCGCAGGTTACTGCGCGTCAGTATAATGGCTTCAGTATCACCCCGACAGTTCTTTTGTATCCCTAGTTTTTATCTGTGCTTTCATGTCGGGTCACTATCAACTTTGAAGAGACGTTGCTACCTGTATTTGGGTAACGTGCGCCATATTTCATGAAAAATTCGATTAGACGGGGTAGCGCTTCAGGACAGGAGGCGTGCCTGTGATTTTAGGTGTGGTGCAAAAATTTATTTTCAAGTTTGGATAAGCTGTAGTCCTCGGAATTCAATAGAACCACCCAGATTATATACCGTTTCCGGGAAACATTGTCACCCAAAAAGGCTATAAGCTTGAAGCGCAAAGGTCATCGAAACTGCTCCTGTTTGATCTGAATTCAGACAGGTATCACAACCAATGGTAAAATCATTAAATTTCAGCATATTTCTAGGCCTGTTTGTTTCTAATATTTTACAGAAATTCAAATAAATCTTTACCCATTCTCCCTAGCGCACCAAGCTTTGTTGCTTTTTCCAGTGACAACGTATCCCGGAAACGGTATATATCATTTTTAAGAGTAGAAACCAAATGTAATATTTTGATCAACTATTGATAGATTATTAATGACATTAATGAAACATGTTTCTGTCAATACAAATACGATATTTGTGTTGTACTCTTCGAAAGCTTAAAAATGGTATGTAATACATGTACATAATTTAAAAGTAAACGAAATAGCGACCATTTTGGCAAAATACCTCGCGAACCTTTCCCATTTAAAGGCGATACTCAGAGCAGAACGAGAGTAAATATATCGGAAATATTCATTCACGTCTTTGTGCTGGTAACATAGTTCATAGTACTGTGGCATAGAGCAGATTTCGTATGGCTGTGAAAAGTGCCGCGGTACGGCGCGGTACTGTCGCGGTGGCGGTACGGAACCTGGCCTGCTGTAAATGAATGAAATCGCCAATGAAATCGCGTAGTCGCGGTACGGTCACGGTCGCGGCGCGGAACAACTTTGTCACGGTACTTTTCACAGTCATACGAAATCTGCTCTATATGCTTATCTTAGATGTCGGACTCTGCCTCATTCAGTAGTATAGGAGTCACCAGTTGGCCTTGATTTTTTGTTTCTCCAAAAAGTGGCAAAGATTTAATAATATAACACAGTTTATGAGATGTTTTTATACATTTTATTTTTACTGATCCACCTACATATACGTATAAATTTATAAACTTTAGTCCTTGCCCTATGCTAAAATGACTACATTAGAATAAAATAAATTTTAAATAAAAACTAAGTGAGTTTTCTTTTATGAGATACGCTAATTATTACAGCACGAAATTAGAGGGAGGTGAAACAATAATGCAACTCTCCAATAGTTCACTTAGAAACTTAGAAAGACATGCATTTACAATTGTATGAATATGCTCCTACAATTGAAATCAAAGGGCGATGAGTGTTTATTTGCAAACAATGCAACATTTGTCAATGCATGAGTTGGAAAATGAGCATGATTATAGAACGGGAGATTGTGAGTGGAGCATACAAGAGTGAAAGATTAGCCTGTGTAGTCAGTCACTAGTTAGCCCTTGCCAGGGACGTAATGAGCGGCACAATTTGCAAGCACAGCCAAGGGAATACGCAGGATTTTGCAAATCTCTGGCCAAGCTCTTGAATGCGGTGCAGTACTTGTACCAAAGTCCCCCGAAATATTTGCAGTGCCGCGCCTGCAGGCATATAGGTGCCGTGCGCCACTGCTTGCTGAGGAGAGTAAGATCGCGCAAGTAAGGTAGACAAGCAAAAAAAAGAGAGATAAAGGAGAGGGGGTGGAGGAGGAATCGTTCCCTTCCTTCCCCTCCCGGTCCCCTTCGTTTCCATGCTCTGGAACTCCATGGGAACGCTCGCTACGCAGGCTAGAAGAGAGAGCGAATGTTAAGGTCCTGTCAGTAGCTCCAGGAGCCCATCAACAGGAGCCTCCATCTACTCCACTAGGTCAAGCCATATGTACAGGAGTATATGAATCTATTTTGGGATTGTGGGTTTTTATTGCACACGAAAAGGGGTTGTTGAAAGTGGGAATAGGGGGTTCGATACGCGCAGTGCGATGCCGGCGCTGATCTACGCCATCTTTCTTTTCAGCCAGGGGACATAATTTATTGCCATGGCAACTGATTTTCATGGAGCGGATTTCATATGACTGTAGTGAAACCAATCGCAAAGTGATTACACCAATTCTGAACAAGACCTATAGGAGTAATTGCGAATTTACTCACGACAGTCATCTGAAATCCACAATAGATTGATCTACTTTTGTGCTTCGGACAATCACCATGTACAACGTGATGGAGGCTCCTGTTGATGGCTTTCTGGTAGCTCATAATTCTCAATTTCTGCAGGTAAACTATCAGGATTGGCATTGTGATAGACTGTATTATGGCGTTGACGGGGGTCCTGTGTATCAGTCGTCATGAGCGCCGCTATTCACATTAGCACTCATCTCTACCACGTTATTATCACGACGACGGGAACCCTGTGGCGAATGGTACGGAAGACAAGGTAAGAACTTAGAAATCTTGAATTTGCTAAGGTATTTCAAGCAGAATGGCAGGTCGTAAACGTGAATAGAGGCAAGCGCCACGGCCTTCTCCATTTTCTCGTCGTCTTTGGCAGCGGAACGATTTTCAATTTCTTGTACCGCTCGCCAGGAGAGTAGTCCGCGTTCCTCTAGCGTGCCTGGGATGGCGTTGTCGAGTATGAGGGCTGTTATCCCTCCTACCGCCATGCTAGTCTTCAAAAGTACTGTGATTATCTGGTCCAACTCGTTCACGCCTATTATGTGGAGGAGATAACAGTGTGTATTTCTCATTGGTTGGAATTGTGTATAGAATATTTTGTCAAAATACAATAAAACAGGCCGAGGGGACACTTTTAACACTTTTAAAACGTGTAAAAATGTTAATAGAAATAATATCGATAAAAGTTATTGCCCTTTGCCACTGCGTGCACTACTCCGAAATAGTACGGGTGTATAAAATATATAAAATGTATAAAATAGTTGTGTATTATAATTATATTCAAATACATACTAGTTATACAATGCTTTCGAGTGGCATACTGCAGAATATCGCACGCGTCGCTTGTATTTTCTGGTATGTGTATCCTAAGAAAATACAAGTGACAAGTGGGATATTCTTCAGTATGCCACGAGAAATCATTGTATAACTATTTTATACCACGCTACAGAAAATTAAAGCAACGCTCTACGTTATCGCAGTGCACGATGGGAAGGTTGAGTGGAATACCGCCGAATATACAACGCCAATCCTGCATTCTGATTGGCTGTATTTTCTGTGGCGTGGTATAAAACGTAGAATCTATTGTTAAACAAACACGATCATAGCCATTACCTTATCTGGCCAATTTACATTGTCAAATTTTACACTCTCTGATCACCGAAAAACTTTTTGATGGCGATATTTGTTTGTTTGGCGCTCGCACCTGCATCGCGGTGAAATTTGCACATGCTCAAAACGCCTTTGACGTCGCAAGTGAAATCGCCACATGATCGTCGGCCGTTCA
This sequence comes from Scolanthus callimorphus, assembly GCA_033964015.1. Lineage (NCBI taxonomy): Eukaryota > Metazoa > Cnidaria > Anthozoa > Actiniaria > Edwardsiidae > Scolanthus > Scolanthus callimorphus. Next base: position 66,204 of record JAWWUD010000184.1, read on the forward strand.
CATGGGTGTTTGCATGATCGCCGGCCGTTCACACAGCCGCTTACATGATCGCCGGCCTTTCACGCGCGTGTTTACATGATCGCCGGCCGTTCACACGCGTGTTTACATAATCGCCGGCCGTTCACACGGGTGTTTACATGATCGCCGGCCGTTCACACAGCCGTTTACATGATCGCCGGCTGTTACACAACCGTTTACATGATCGCCGGCCGTTCACACGCGTGTTTGCATGATCGCCGGCCGTTCACACAACCGTTTACATGATCGCCTGTCGTTCACACGGCCGTTTACATGATCGCCGTAGAAATTGCACCCCAAAACACAGCAGCGTGTGAACGTGCCACAAGCCCTCTTTCTAACCTGTGCTTATGGCGTCCGGATGGCTATTGAGATAGTTGGGTAGAGCCATGCCCAACAACAGCGACAGCCCCACAATGAAGAGATTCCTGGACGAGTTGAGATCCACGAACTGCAGATTGGAAATCCCGACCGAGGCGATCATCCCGAACATGACCATGAACATGCCCCCTACTATAGGGTCTGGGATGGTAGTGAAGAGCGCACCTAGTTTGCCTATGACACCCACCGCCATCATGACCAAGCCACCGTATTGAATCACACGCAGACTGCCGACCTAGAAGGAATCGATTTTGCAAATGTGTTCAATATTTCAACTTCACTCGATGGTTCAAAAACTTCCCTGGCAATCTCACGGAAGATAAATGATACATTCCTAGTAAAGGCAGGCACTCATATACCTGTTTCGATTAACGTTGCTTTGTATGCTAAATGTTCTAAAAGTTCCGCCTGGTTCCTGGTTCCACTTCCCTGGTTCCACCGAGTTTGTCAACAAAGAATGTCTTTGAGCTTCATTGTACAACTCTTCGACACATATCATGTTCCAAATATGAACCACGAATCCTTACCTTTGTAATACCAATGGCGCCTATATTTTCACTATAAGAAGTAGTACCGTTGCCACTACCCCACGCTCCGGTTATCAAGCACCCAACTCCTTCCATTCCGATTCCACGGTTTATGGCGTGCTTCGGTGGAGGAGGGGCACCGGAAAGCCTGGCGCATGCGTAGTAATCACCCACAGATTCTATTATGGACGCAAGCACGCCTGCCAGCATGCCAAACACCCCTGCTGCACTAATCGTTGGCGTACCCCATTGACCTGAAAGAAATATAAATTCAAGCCATACTCATTGTTGCTTGCTTTAGATTTGCAGTTAGTGCTGTGTGCCATCCCTGCTTTCGGTCGCTCAAAAGAACATTCGATTCAAAGATCTGGCAGCAGGTATTGAGGACTCGCGCAGCTCAAATGTAAAATGTCGGAGGCCGATGCGACTCCCAGATTTGCAGCTAGTAAACTGTATCACGCTGGGTAACAACGGCGCCACTGGCAGCCATGCTGCCACATCAGTCCACCCAACTTTCAAGAGCGGTCCGCCGACCTTGCCCCAGAAATTTGGGTATGGTAGTGGAGTTGAGACGGTTTATTGTCTCAACGTGAAACACAGTAGAGCAACATTCCGCTCACAATATGAACCAGTTTCAACAACGACCCGAACAGAAAGAAAATTTCCTCTGTCCTGGTCGGGAGTCAAACCTGAATCATTGCGCGCAGCGAGAAGCCAGCGCCATAACGCAGTAGCTCTGCCTCATCCCACTTACCCGGGTAGGGGAATCTAAACCATTCGGCCTGCCCCAGGACTAGTGTTCTAGCGTCCGTACGTGCTTTGTAACCCGGGTTGGATGGGTCATCGGGGAAACCCCCCGCCGCGGTGATGATTGCGCAAATCGACCACGAAACTGCGATTGCTAGGATGATCTGTGGAAAATATGCAGTCAACTGTCATTGGGCAATTATGTTATACTCGATGGTGGACTTTCGTTGGCGTCACTTTCGTTCACTTTCGACAGCGAACCCCGTCGTCTATCTGCTCATTTGTGACAATATGCACTAATTCGACGGCATTTTTGAATTCAGAGACTCAACACAAAAGCGTAAACGCTTCGCTTTTAATTTTTTAAATTTTAGAGCGTGAAAATTCTATAAAAATTGACATTCGAAATTTAAAAGTTTCATGACTTTTGAGCTAAGCAAAATTTTTAAAAAACGCAGACACGGTTTTTTTAGAAACCATTTTAAGGATTAAAACAATGTGTTACTTGGGAGTCTAAGTCAAGCAGTTCGGCGGCGTTATCTCTTGAAGTGTCACACCCAAATTTTTAATAAAGCCTTCCAAAAAATTATATTTATTATAAAGTTATTTCTTTTTGCCATAGCCCGCTAGTCCATTCTATAAACTTTCCAACGATATATAGGTTGACATGTTTTGGTTAGATTTTTTTCGAGGAGGTGCGCGAAGGTTCTCAGTAACCTTAAGGATAAATTTGCTATGGATCACAACCTGTTTGCTATCCTTTAGGTAATTTTTCCAGACGATCATCTCCACATGTTTTTAGGGGAAGTCCCCAAGGCTCAAATGATAACAAGGGTAACACTCCGGTTATGTGATAGAACTTACAGGGAAGAGACGAAAGATGGGGTATTTAGCGATGACGAACCCAGTTCCTCTTTTGTACGAAGGCATCGGCATCTTGACGTTGGACAGAAATTGAGAAAAAATCGTGATCAACGCGACGGTCCTGAAATGAAACCAGAGAAGCATTCGATTGACACTTAGGGACTTGGTAAAGGCAGATCTTGTGAAACTAGAATTCTAGCAAACGTAGCATGCCTGAGCGTTGCACATTCGATACGTCAATGATAAATTGATACACGTGGAGACGTCTTACGTACATCATGGAAATTCCCCAGTGGCTACCTGAAATCAAGAGAAGCAGGATCACCACATGATATATTTTGGAGTGGGTGCTGTGGGAAGTAGCTCCTTTGAAGTGGCTCCTTCCGATAGTTTCATTTTATCTGCAACTTGTTTGATGGGCAAATCCAGTGAGTTCTACAAAGATGCTAGACAGCCTCTTTCTTGGGCATCCATTTCAACAATGTTATTGCGAGAGAAAGTAACGAATGCAAAGGAATGCATTGTGTTTACGTCCTTCCCTAATTCAAGCGATGAATCGGAGTGGGAGGGTAGTGCTTTTTTTCGACTCTTTATTTCACTTTCTAACATAATAGTCATCTGAGATATTATGTAGATAGGTTCATCGTTCTTGGCTACATTTCCATTGCTTGATAATTCAATCTGTCCAGTATCACACCATCAAACTTTGTTTGAAATTGGTTATGTCTTCACCAGTTTATTTGCGCAATTCTAGTGATAATATTAGCTAGTGCGTGAAAAGTTATAAAAGAGGGTGTAGCATGCGGGAACGTGCTGTTGCTAAAGCGCCTTAGTCAGGTTACTCCTGTTATACGGTTTTCATTCGATATTACAAGACAAATTACGTGTAGAAATCTTGAAATAACAATATACAAACAAAGTTTTACACTTGATTTATCAAATCCAATCATAAACATCACACTATATTCCCTCAATCAGCCGATGGAAATGGATACCTTCCCCGCCCCGGTTTGTTACTAGGCTGGCAAAATGGCGGCTGTCTGAGGCAAAACATGCACCGTTGATGACCTTACCTGCGTGTTCTGCCGCCACGTGAAACAAGGCCAGACCGATCAACGCTATAGTGGGGGCAATGGTGATGGGACCGATGAACCGGAGTAGAAATCCTACCATTCCCGAAAAACCGATGACTATTTGGAAAACGGACGATACCATGATGGCACCCTGGATCTGTGGAATTTGGCATGCAATTATATTATGAGATGTAGAAGAAATGGTCACTTTTCTGGCAACGCCACTATCCATGTCACGTGAACACTTTCAGCCAATGGAAATGCGCAAAAATTGTTTAGTAAGGTATAATTCTGTTGCTAACTACAGCCTGCGTAGCAAGCGTTCCCATGTGTTTTCTGGGAAAAGAACCTAGAAAAGCCCAGAGAAACAGGAGAAAGCGGCGAGTAGTGTACCATTTGCCGTTATATTAGTGGCTCCTGTGAGATCTACAATAAAATGATCGCGAGTAAGGAAATGGTAAAAAGAAACTGCAGAGTTTAACCAGGCTAAGGTGAAGAAACAACTATTTCTTGGATAACTGAGCAACCTGTCATTTACCAGACATTGTATATCTATGGAAATCTTTTCCAAAGCTCCTACTTGTCATCCTTATTGTCACTCCAAAGAATAAGGACAGATTACTTTTACTGACGCTGTGGGGCATTTCCACTGAGGAAGGGAGAGGATGGCGACTCCGTAACTCTAGGTTTTGGTTCCTTACACTCTTGACCAGAACTAAGAAGCTTCACACCAGCAATGCGTTTTCACTTTAATCATTCTCAATCCACACACGTCTCAAGTCTAGTCGCATGAAATGCATTCCTCTGTTCTACTGTTTTATTCATTACCGATATGATAACTAACTCTACCTCACGCATTCTGCTTTTCCAGTCCACGTCAGTGTTTACCAGAGTACCATTTGCCGTTATGTTGGTGGCTCCTGTGAGATCTACAATAAAATGATCGCGAGTATGGAAATGGTTAAAAACTGAGTTTAATCAGGCTAAAGTGATCGACAAAAACAACTATTGCTTGGATTACTGAGCAATCTGTCATTTCTATGGAAATCTTTTCCAAAGCTTCTACTTGGGGCCTACTCTGGGATCTTATCATCCATATAGTCACTCCAAAGAATAAGGACAAATTACTTTTACCTGACGCTGTGTGGCATTTCCACTGAGGAAGGGAGAGGATGGCGAAGATAGGCGCAAAAAACGAGAAGGTTCCTCCCTGCACGATTGGTAATCTGAAAACAAAACAATACCAAAGGATTAAACTCACCAATTGTCGCCTATAAGATTGTCGCCAGTTACGCTGTCTTATACCGAAAACAATTCAAGTTAACTCCATTTATCAATTGTCGCCTGTAAAACTGTATTTAGTAACAGGCACTAATTGTCGCCTGTAAAATTGTCGCTGGAAAGAGACACTAATTGTTGCCTGTAAAATTGTCGCTAGTAACAGACCATTATTGTCGACTGTAAAATTGTCGCTAGTAACAGGCACTTAACTTCGCCTGTAAAATTGTCTCTACATATCTCACACCAAATGTCGCCTGTAAAATTGTCGCCCCAGACCTCAGCCCAAATGTTGTTTGTAGAACTGTCGCTACATACCTAACACCAAATGTCGCCTGTAAAATTGTCGCCACTCCAGAGACGAAGAACATGGTACTGAGGACCTCAGAGATGGCCAAGGGGTTGTTAGAGAAGCAACATGGGAACACTCAAAATGAACGGTTGCGACAGAGTTCCGCCCACCATCGTCATGTAGTGCTGTAAGATGCCCCAAGAAATTATAGTCGCTTTAGCTCTATCAGGAGGTAACTAAGCAAACAGTAGTCGAGATCTGTAAGCTTGGTGAGGGTCTTCAAGCCCTAGTTTAGTCTGATCGTATGAGTCCTCAAGCTCCATTCGTCAATAAAAGCCCGCTAAAAAAAACCCTAGGTATCACTATCAGACTCTCCAAGCTTCGCACCCATAATTTCTCTCACTATTTCATTTCATTGTAAGTGTCGGCTTTGCGCCGTTTTTCAACACACTTCTTGGTGTTTGGAAATCCTGATAAAACAGCCTGTCTCGTGTTTGATATATACACAAAATGTGACCATTCACTGCTTTCAGTCATTACCAAAACAACGTAGCTGTTCGTGGCGTATTTCAACTTCAGGCGCGTAGCCAAACATATTTACGAGGTACGCCACTGCATTGTTTTCTTAGCTCAACTCTATTTTGTGCTGTATATTTTTTGTATTTTTGGGGCTTCACGAAGTACAAAAATGCGTATTGGCGTACAAGTAGCTACACGCCTGAAGTTTGTCTTTTTATTATGTCCACTACTGCTGACGCCGTGTACCTGAAATCCCAGGATAAGGCAGATATACCATGGGGTGTTCTCGTCTACGGCATATGCCAAACCCAGCGCCTTTCTTCTGATCTTGGCGAGCTCTTTTCTTCGTCTTTCCTTCCACCATCATCGTCTCCGTGTCAGTATGATGAGACACCTGAAAATTATGGCAAAATTGTGATGTCTATTTGACAAGTGCGAAGGCCAACACCATGACTTACGGCTCGCCCGTGTACCCGTGTTCCTAACCCACCTTGGTTCTCTTGGCTGAATTAATGTCCTCTTTTGCCATGGTGATCGGAGGAGGATCACCTCGGCGAGTCTCCTCGGAGATTGGCACTGTAAACAACGTGGCACAAGAAAAGGTAATCAGGGCTTGAAATTGCGACCAGCTGGGGCCGGTTCCTAGAAGGCCAGTTAAGAGTTATCGTGGATAAACGCTTATCCAACTTGCGCTGGCTGCCAGTAAAACAACAGCTTTTCCTCAAGTCAAGTCAAGTCAAGTTTATTTCTAATACAATACAAAAATAAATAGCCAGTGCCCGCAAATAGCTTAGCTAACGAGGCGGGCAGAGGGTTAACGTGAGTTACAATATAGGACAATGAATTACAAAAATTACAAGCAAAGAAAAGAAGAGAAAGGAAAAAGGAAGTATTTCTACTTAGTATTATTTTTGTAAAGCTAATATATTTTGTTTGTTTTACTTTTTTGATAATTTATCAATTAAACTTGATACATCAAGATAAGTATCCTCAGAACGAAAGATATTCAATAAATATTCTTGAAGGATTGATGAGAATTTATATTTTGATGAAATCTGAATAAATTGGGAATACTGTTCCACATTCTAGCGCCAATGCGTGAAAATGATTCCTTCTATCGCGACGCGATATTAGCTTTTAAATGTATGACCGGCTGTGCACCTAAGTACCTCACTAATTTTTTTGTAACTAGGGAGCAAGTTTCTGGCCGTGTTACTAGGAACAGTCACCAACTACAGATTCCTCTTTTCCGATCTTGTACCGGCCAGAAATCATTTTTCTACAGAGCTGTTGACATTTGGAACTCTTTGTCTAATGAACGGAAACTCTGTAGAAATATTAAACACTTCAAGTCAACTCTAAGACACTCTCCTTTCAAACTTTTTAGCCTTACACTAGTAGTCGATATAATTATTGTAAATATAGTAATTCACTTATTTAACTTAGTAGTTATATTGTAAATATTGTTTATATATATTGTATAATTGTATATATCACTGAAAAGCCCCTATGGGGAGTGTTATTAAACTTATTATTATTATTATTATTATAAATCCTGAACAAAACCTATAGAACAGATAACTTTTATCCGTGGATAACTTTATCCAACCTTTCAGGAACCGGCCCCTGGTCGCCAGTGGGACTAGATTTTTTCCTTAGGCGACTAACATTTTGAACTTAGTTGCCTCTAGGCGACCATGCCATATGATTATTTTCTTTTTATATTCATAAACTTCATAAAATAATTCATCGGCTTCCTACGATATGATAATGACAAAAAGCCTTTCAGATACGCGAAAATGTTGACACAAATAACACCACATCCATTGCATATCCGGATCACTCTCGTAGGCTTGCCAGTTTTTGTTACGCGCTCGGTCTGTTTGTGACACCTTAGCATTGTGCCCAGGGGCGGATTTAGGGTGCCCCCCCCCCCCTTTTTTTTTTCTCGGGTGATTTTCCGATACATTTACTGGAGCAAATTTGAACATCCCGCTGCTCGAGGATCCCGCGACACGAACATCCCGCTGCTCGAGGGTCCTGCGACACGAACACCCCGCTGCTCGAGGATCCCGCAACACGAACATCCCGCTGCTCGAGGATCCCGCGACTCGATGATACGGATCGACACGTCCTCAATTTGTTACAGTTTTAAAAGCATATCATCCAGTGATGTTTTTCCGAGAGGTTTTGGGGTCTATCCAGGCACAATTAGGTAAAAAAAGAACGGAATTATCAAGTTATTTTGCCAGGTTAGAGTAGAAAACCGTTCGAAAATGTTTGTGGTAAGGTATTTTTAGAGTTCGTTTTCGAGATTTCCGACGGTCCTCCCTAACATTTTGACCTCGAAGAAGCATAGACACATTAAATTTTAATCTTCCTTTTCGGTTCAGTACTTTGACATCATTTCATTGTAAAACATGACTCGAATATGAAGAAGAATCCGTAAATCGGCTTACCTCAAGCAGACGCAATCAGGTGAACATAGTTAAGTGAACATATCACCGAAGCTAGCAGGGTTCCTCACGGCTTGAAACTGAGCGTTAATCTTAGATCGGAAATTATTATGCCGTGTTAGAGTTGCGGAGCTCGCTATGTGAGAACTCGCGATAATTTTCCCGGCAGCTTTGCGTGACAGGGCGTGACAATGCTGCTAGAAACAAAGAAGATCGCGATATTTTTTCTTTTTAGATGAATATCGCAAAATATTATGTTTACACGATTAAAAGATTACAATCAGCTACAGGTAGTTTCACATTTAAGCAGATATTCGTGATGTTTGAGTTTAAGGAGAGAATTTGAGAATTAGTGTATAACACACTGTTGCACGTGGTTTTGTGGTAGTCCCCACATTTTCTACGCTAAATTACATTACATTACAAACCACGAAGTATCATTCAGTACAGATACATTAAAAATGACATACATTCAAAATGAGTACTGGTTTAGAAGATTGCCGTGTGGGAGTTCGAAATAATTAAAAATATTCGTTTACTTTTCGTTTGAATTGCCCGAGTGATGAAGCGGAAAGGTATGCCATAAAGAAGCCCCACTAAACATAAAAACCGCAGTAAAACCGCATCCGAGTATAAACATTAAAAAGAACTTGCACAAAAAACTTGTACATCTAGCTATCGACGTCTTTGGAAGCAACGCTTGTTAGACGGGATATTCCGTTCCCTTCTCGCCAGTCGTGAAAGACTTGGATTCACCATTACGGCTACCCCGTATTGTAGAACCGATATATCTTTACTTCAATTTTGTACAATTACAGTTTTTTACGATTAAGGAACATTGGAGGTTGAAATAATCCGAGAAATTTCTACCCAGTGCTAAAGTTAGCATATAATTAAGTTTAAAGAGAATTGACACCAGACGTTTTAAGAAAAAACAATGCGATGAAAATGTAAAATATTATAGGTTTCAACGATGTTGTTCTGACAGCAGATAATTCTTTGTTTTTAAAATTCAAAACAGTAAGATCTTTAAGATTTGTGGGATCCCTTTCATTGAATCTTGCCACTTAGTGTATTACCTTTGGTAGTCAAATATGGCTTGTCGATACCCATCGATAGTGCCGCACTACATCACAGCTAGTATTTGTTAAATAAGCAATCCGAGGTTTTATAATTACAAGTTAAGGTTAGGTCAATTAACTATCCGCGAAATTCATACCGTTTTTTTTTGGGGGGGAGGTTGCGACTAAATTCTCCCGCCATTATATTTCAGCATTTCCTTTTTTAAAGTTGCGTTATTTTCCCTCTATTTTTTTTTTTCTTTAATCGAATTTAACTCGCAACGTAGTAACGAACGCACGTTAGATTCTAGCTCTGACAGCATTCCGACTATATAACCTATCGACCTGAAATTATATGACGCGAAATTAACAACGCGCATACATTACAGTTACATTAGCATTGAGTTTTGGCGCCATTTCATCCGAGAATGTTATTATGTCAATCGCGCTGCGATCGTGTTGCGCGAGAATGGGATGCCTTCCGTGGTTAAGGTCGTTACGGGATTAAACCGATCGTGTTTGTAATCGGGCTTGTCAAGTGTTCAGGTGTGTAGGAAACTAAAAATGTCTTCTGCGGTTGAGAAATCCTAACTTTACTGGTGTTTCGTTCCTAAGAAACCATAAGTCAAATCATGGTCGCTGGTTTATTCGCGCGGGAAACATTGTCGCGCGCAACAAACTTTGTAGTCGGGTCGGGATACAAAGAAATTGAAAGATGTTTTTTTAGAGTTGAGCCACTACGGGATACACGCATTACACCATGTTAGTCTGATGTTGCGCGTTACATGTGCCCGCAACTTTAGATTTATTACTATAGTATCAAGTCCGCTAAATACACAAAACAATACAATACACTAGGGTTCCGGTGTGTCCACTGCACTCAGTGTGGTCTAGATTGTAATTATAAAAAGGCACTTATTTGCATTAGCTGCTATGCACTGTTCACTTTTCATAAGTAATAAGCTGCTTATTCTAAAAACAACAAGTGTTCCGCAAAAGTTGCCGTGAACTGGTAAATGGGCTTCAATTATTTATCATATTATGACCTATTATCTAACCCCAACAGGGTTTCGAGCAGACAGAGGCTTTCGCAAATGTTCTATTGTCAGTTGAAAATCATCTTAACATTCCACTTGGACTAAAAGAAATATCAAATTCCTGTTAAAGAGGCAATACCACGATGTTAGGGTTAATTTTAGTTCTTTTCGCATGAAATAAGTCAAATAACCGTCAACTGCCAGATAATAAGTACAAATTTGTGTCATATATTTTATCGATTGAAATGGGTTGCGAATTGCCGCTTTTTATTTCTTACCAGGCTGGACAACTTTCAAACTTGGAAATTTGTTAGCGATAGCTATTAAATCTCTTACATAAGAAAGCTTGTGTAATGCGAATTTCACTCACTTTTTCTTTCTTAGCCTACGTTGAAGTACAAATGTGTTTTTTTTTTAACAGCCGTGGCATAGCTCCCACGGCTTTATGTCTCATACAACGTAACTACACCACTATAACTGTGGTCGATGCTCCCTGCCAAAAATTATGTGTTGACTGCGTTGTTAAATGGCATAGATTCCACATCTATGTGACTTAAATGGCCAACTAAAAATCAGTAACTCGAACGCCTAGTTGCAGATTGCAGGACTATACACTGGTAGTTTGCAGCACATTTTCAAACTTACCATGCATGTTGTGGACACGGAGACGTAAGAAGGCCTTATGTGATTCCAAGCGCCAGCCAGTCAAAATGGTACCGCGAGGTTTGGCTGTGATCTCTTTTATAATGCTGTATCATACGTTTATAATTACATAAACAGATAATGTTTGTGACCAACCTATTCGTGATTATTATAGTTATAAATCAGAACGGCACGGGGATCCCCATTGGAGGCATGATTTAAAAGCATTACACATACGTGGAGTGTATGGGGCGTGCCGGCAATTCTATCAGAATTGCATATGCAAGCCCTAACAGGGCCATTTTATAGCATAACATGTGCAAGATTATCCTATTTCTGTATTTTGAATCACTTAAGGCAATGTTGCACAGTAAACTTGTCCATGGTAATAGTTCCTTAAGTACCGATAGGGGAAAATATTTTTCACGGTAAAACTTGCCTGCGGTAACGAAATGCCAACGAGCCAGACCAGTTAAATGGTTACATCCAGGAGCCCTTTTCATAGCGTGCTCACTTTCGAGGTTCACGTGATATATAAAACACGAGACGGCGTGTTCCATTAGGAGAAGTGGATTGAAAAAACGATGAAAAGCCAAGCCATTCCATGTCGAGAAAAAGAAAGAATAAGTTCTCAAAAATCTACGCAAATAAAGACCACATATCCAAATCTCATTCACGCTTATGATTTCCTTAAAACACACTGACCGTGAACGCTCTGGTATTATTCAGAGATTCTTTAATTCTGCCTTGAAAGACTTAAAGACTTCACAAGGGAAAAAATGTTGAAAATAGGGACCAAACAACGTTGTCCTTTAATAACTTTCCAATGGAAAAAGATATCAACAAAATGAGACACGTTTTTTTTGCCCATCATGTGCTAATTAGACCGCCGCCCTACGGGCTGATGTGCTAATTAATTTGATGCTTTGCAAAAAGTTTTAAGCAAAGAAACTGTGGCATAAGTTTTCTTGAATACACCCCACTGTTTTTTTTCACTTTCTTGCCTATTTCTAGACTTTTTAAAGCTATTGTGAAAGAATTAGACCTCATACTTCATCCTTTTACCTTTTATTTGATATATTGCACAAAGGAATCGGATGAAAAGCGCGCGCTTGAGCGCCGCCGCTGAAACCGTACCGTAAACATGTGTGTTGTGCTGTAGCTGTTTCCCAGCGCACTACGTGTAGTATGGCGCAAAAATGCGCGCGATTTGCCCTCTTGTTTACTTGAGATAAATCGTCGACATAGTGTGAGGTTAAAGTTTAAATTTGTGAGCCATTTGTGGCGTTTATATCCCGGGGGGACTCCCATATTTTTTGGTCGGGGATGATCGTCGGAAATTTCCAGTTTCACCCCTAAAAGATACCAAGCATGGCGTGGCTCAAATAATTTGTTACCCTAAAAGCCCTAAAAGATGCGGCCTTAGTAGGCGCGAAGGAGACAGGTACAGGTAAAAGATACCCATCATGAAATCTCCCTAAAATTTATTGAAGTTCACGATCACCCCTAAATGAGACCAAACCCCCATGATTTTAACCCCTAAAACATACGACGATCATCCCGACAAAAAAACATGGGAGTTTCCCCCCCCCCCCCCCCCCCCCCGTTACAAGGCACGAACCTGATTGGCTTTGATGGTTGGACTGCCCGAATAGAAAACCCCAAACTAATCCTCCAAACAAAGCGACATTTTACAAATAACTAGAACGAACCATAGGCGGGTTTAGGGGGCACAGGGGCCCTGCCCCCCTTTTTTCGATAGATTTCCCACACATTTACTATATTTGCGAGCAAGGTTACAGTTTTGGCCTCCATTTTTGTTTTACTTTGGGCCCCCCCTTTCTGAAGATCGTGGATCCGCCCCTGAGAACGGCCATCATGCTAAGTGATTCAAGTTTTGATGACTAGCAAAATACCCGGAAAATTGCACTACATCATTTAGTTTATCAGAGGAATGAATAATCAGCTGTACTAATCTATTTTCCGAAAGTTTAGGCCTTGTTCTTACATGTTATGGACTCGTTTGCCAAATATTTAAATCATTATATCCGATAACTCTCAGCCGGCCAACGGCGACCTTGGCCGGGCGCTGCAAATGGCGCAAAAAATTAAGAACAAATCCATTTGTTTTGATAATTGCTTATTTAGATATAGAAAAATATCTTGTCGTTTTGTTGAGATTGCTGCCCGCACGAGTATCAAACACGAAAATAAGAAAATAAACAAAATATTGTTCTCTAATTATTGTACGTGACGTTTTAATGTTTAAAACATCTGCAAACCACGTGCAGTAGCCGGAATATCACGCCTGAAAACAAACGTCTCTTAGATGCTCTACAAAATACAAATAAATTCAGGATGGTTCTGATAGTAAGGCCTACGGCAAACGTCGAACATCTTCTGTCGAACCTTTCCTTCATCAGACTTTATAATAGAAAACTTTCTATTGTTTTGGACTGGTGCGGCGCGAATCTGGCACCGACGTTTGCCGTAGGCCTTAGATTGACTAGACTATGTAGGAATGACCCCGCAAGAATAAGCGCTCTTCTTTCGAAAGACGGTATATAATGACCGTTCCCATGCTCGATAATCCAGCGCCTCTACTTGATCTTGTCGGGGGATATTCTTAATAGCGGCCGGGAAAAGCAGCTTAGATCCTCGAGCATTCACTGTACCCGGCCCTCAAGATCTTGCGCGTTAAAATTAATTTCCCGCTCAAAAAAAAAATCGTTGCGGTGAGGGGGCACGGTTGCACATTCTTTGAGACACTCGCATTTTGTGTGATACGTTTTCCGGCTTCATAGATCCGGCCTGTCGGCATTCAAAACCATAGTTACTGTTGTTATATGTCCCACAAACAAACCAAGTTTCTCCTAAAAGAGTCCAAAAATATTCCAATCCCTCTTAGGTTTACCAGATATCTTTATCTTCGGATCATCTCAGTTTACGCTGACATAAAAGGCAAAAAAGTGCTGCAATCATTTAGGAAGTCATGACATACTGTGTGGGACATGACCAGTCCCAGTGGGAGAAACTCTCATTACTCTGATTGGTATCTCAAGATAGCATGTCGAAATGGCTTCATTGTTTGATCGGATCTATGAATTGTGGTGGCCTTTGTAGTTTTATAAATACCAGGGAAGATCCTGACAACTTGTGACGAAAAGGTTTAGATACTAAAAGATTTTGAAACCTGTCCTACAGTTTTACAATCAAGCACTTTTATTTAATACCGACTGACACTTGTCAATTCTTTAAACTTCTCACCAAAAAGAAGTAGACGTAATTTTCAAATATATTCGTAGCTTAAAATGCGTAATTCGTGATGTGTCGGACACACGCGCGCCGAAATAGCGGAAATTTAGGCGGGGAAAAATCAGCCAATCAGTAACTTTCCTCGCACACATCGAAAATTAATAGAAAAAAACTAAATTGAAGTGACTTATTTTGTCATCACCCTGTGCCATGCCCTGTGAACTAACGGAAAACATTAAAGGATGGGCGGTCCGCCAGGAAGGGGCTTAACGGGGCATGCTGACCGCAGCCGGAAGAGAGACCCGCAGATTTGCCCGCGAAAGAACCCGTTTTTCGTTTGCTAAACACAATGGACTAATGTTGAACCTCGGATAACGATATTTTCGGTATAGCGATGGGAAGCCCTTATCGTAAATTTCAATGATATACATTCATGAGCCAAGCCCAGTATGTCACGCAATAACCGATTTCGATATTTTAAAATTCTAACTTGAATACTAGGTATACTAGGATACTAGGAAAAAAGAAAAAATATTCACTTTTTAATGCCGATGCCTTTTTTATACCCTTGAGTCTTGGACTCAAGTAAGAATTTTAATATATCGAAATTGGTCTATTGGAAATTTTAAAAGCCATTCAGTTGCCATACAGTTGTATGTATGTTTCAGTAAATTCCTTGACATTGAGAGTAAAAGGAAAGAGGCAATTAAAACAAGAATATTCCCAAGGATAAATAAAAACATAATTATGGGACATACACTGTTTCTAAAAAAACATATTTCCTCGCTCCCTACCTGGACCCACTATTGAGGACATGCAGTGACAGTAAAGTACTTTATGGTTTATTATGCTATTACAAACAAATGAAGTACACTGTATTACATCGATTGGGAAAAATAAATGAACGCTATTTTCCCAAAATGTTGTTTTATCGAGAGGTTCTATATAATGATACCTCGATGTAAGGATGAAACTTTGATGAAACTATAAATGCTACTTATTAACCGAGCGTGAGGTCATTGCAGGAAAAAAAAAACAAATATACTCATCATAACATATTTTGACTACTCTTCTCACAGTTGTCATTCTTTAGACTCGGGACTCACTGCATGTAAATCACATAACCGCGTCCTGAGCACCTGGTACTAGTTCGAACTCATGGCGTTTATTCGGCCTTTTGCACAGCGGACAGAGTTCCTTAAGCCTGATCGCTCCAAAAAAGAATGAATCCTTACGAACTTTAAAAGCAAATGATCCAAAAATCAGAGCCGCAGATCCTACAGCGCCGACCGACATGAGGGCCATGATGCCGAACTGCTCAGGTCTCGGGAACAACACGACGAACGCGTACATGCACATGTCGAGAGAGGAGTTAATAGAGGTTTGTACAGCTTCCACTATTCCCCTCTCCTCCTCTGGGACAACTTCCTGCTGGAGTTGGACAACGATGAGATCTGAGAGCCAGAGGCCGAACCGAGAAGTTATCATCCCGATAAGTAAAAGGATCACGGAGATGTAGGAGAAGTGATATGACTTAGAGTCCTCTCTTTGTCTGTCATTGGTACAGTTTCGTGCTGAGTCGTCGTGTGTCTGCAGTGGCCTACTGGGCGAAGGGTGCGGCGTTTTGGTGGTCGACATGCTAGGACGAACATGGCTGGAAACACTGGAAATCACATTACTTACTGAGTTCACGCGTACGACGGAAGGAACGTTGTGTATCACTGTTGCCATTGACTCAAAAGAGCGCTCCGTTAGTGAGGAGGATATTGTGATACTCAGTCGGGAGTCATTGTAGCAGTTATTAAGAGCTGTAGTCTGGGTGTTCGAAGTGACAGAAACGTAGCGCCAGTCATCAGGGAGCACAAAAAATGGCGAGCCAGGCGAGAAGATTGCCGCGATGCATAACAGGAGGCAGGAAAACTGTGCTATTGTCGAGAACACTCCCGCGCGGACGAGTCCAATGGCGTCTCTGAGCCGCGGAAATGCAAAGGTCGAAAGTACTCCAAAGAGCGCTGCGACTCCACGAAGAATGCTCAACAATGATTCGCTCAGATTCTGGGTGTATAGATAGGCTGTTGTGATGGAATGGAACGAAAGGACTGTAAAGTATAGCGCGGCTATTGCGATACTAGGTCGCAACACACTTTGTCTAATAAATATAAGCCACCATAACTTCAAAGTCAGAAGCTTTCTTTTAATTCGCACACACAGATCGTTCCCAGAGCGGTGTTCGTCATTAATTCCATCTGAACTATTTACTTCTCCTTGATGAATACTCTCTGTGTGGCTTTCTTCCATCCCGTCCTCTCCTCCATCGCTTATGTTATTTTGCTGTCCACCCGAACCTGAGTCTGACACTTTGTATCGCTTCTTGTCAATTTTTTTGTGGCCCAAAGCTGGAACTCTAAAGTATACCATTCGGAGAAGATATATTCCAAGAACACAAACCCGATGCACCATGATGCTATGACTATCAAACCTGCAATCTTTGAGACGTATGTCATTATTTGGCCAATCAGAATTGGCGCAAGGATTTTGCATACCAGGTCGATGCGACGAAGCCATGCGTTTGTACCTGAAATAGATCAAGTTGAACGTCTATTTATATCCAGCATTCGGTATTAAGAGGTTTTTCACGTTTTATTGAAGCTGATTGGTAGCAAATGGGCGGCACTAATTGAGCCGTTCTTGGGAGTGGAGTTCGGATGTTTTTTTGAGGGTCTACTGAATGGCCATTCTCGAACACAGGCTTCCCGGCTCGTCACCTCGCGGGGGAGGCTCTGGTGACAGCCATTGGCGCGGGATTTGATCCAGAGCCGTTGAGAGAAACAGCTTTCTGGCTGATTTTGAACGTTAGGGCATGGGCAGTAAGTTCTTTCGCTCAGCGGCTCTGTATTAAATCTCGCGCATGCGTCAATGGCTTTTACGAGAGCTTCCCTCGCGGGGTCTTAGGATTGAAGGAGCTCAGAATCCGAGAATGGAACCGATCCCGAAATTTGGTTGTGCAGGCTCCTCTGGTCTAAGGTCAATGGGTTTGCAATTTAAACTTTATCTACTGCTAAAATAATATCCTTGAAACTTATAATATATTTATCTCAGTGCTTTATATTACAACCGCTTGTCTTACAAATTTCCGTTCTCGACCCTGTTTTTTTTTTTTTACAGACACAACCCCTGAAAATCCGAATACTTACCGGCCAACAGGGACCGGTCGTCTGCTGAGATCACCACAATCCAATCCTTCACCACAGCGATCCTGAGGGCGATATTAGCTAGATCCGATACACAGGAAGCGAGCGTCACAAATGCTACCATGGTAACAAACGCGCTATTGGACACGTCGACCACGAGGAGGAGGAGGAGGATGAGGGCGGAACACGCGATGGCAAGGTTCTGTACGATGATCGCCACTTGAGGCACTGACAATGAATAGGGCAAATTTCGTATGACTGTGAAAAGTGCCGCGAAAGAGTTGTACCGCGACCGTGACCGTACCGCGGCTATGTGGTTTCATTCGGTATCTACAGCCGCTACAGTACCGCGCCGTGTCACGGTACTTTTCACAGTCATACGAAATCTGCTCTATATCACTATAATTTTGTTGCGTGGGATACTGGTCTCTGTTTTCACTGCGATTTTCATAATTCTGGCTGGCTTCCGTCAATCAAACCTTTCAAGACAGGCACATGGATTTTATCTTAGGCCCACGGCAAACGCCGTGCCAGAGTCGCGCCGTTCCAATACAAAACAATAGAAATGTATTGATTATAAAGTATAATGAAGCGGCATCCTTTGAAAAAGGAAAGGTTCGACAGAAGGGGGGACTCAAGACCTCGACCAATAGAAACACGTAGAAAGTCATACGAAATGCGCTCAAACTCCGGTTTACAAAACTCTCTCTTACCTCGTAAGCGTTGCGTTCCATCTACCCAGTTCCCGACGAATGGACCAAGGAAGATCATTCCAAAGGTCCTTATCATCCAAAAGCTTGCAGTAAGGCGCAGAGAGCCAGGCGTTAGCTCCACTAAGTACAAAGATGCAGCGAATTCCCACATGTGCTCGCCCTGTAAAGAAACAGATCGAACAAAGGAATGAAACTATTCTAAAAGCACGCTAAGGCCTACGACAAACGTCGAACCAGAGTCGCGCCTTCCAATTCAACACAAATTAAGTTTTCTATTATAAAGTCTGTCCTTTGTAATAATCCTTTTAAGCGGCATCCTTTGAGAATAGTCCGGTCAATTTAGCGTTTTAACCTGGAAAAAATTGCAACATGGGATTTTTATACAGCAAATTCTCAGGAATATATGTGAGAAATACAAAATTTTGTGAAAATCCGTTCGGGGGAAGTTGGTTAAATTTGGGGTTTTCTGTCTGCACGAAGGAAAGCCCGTTGTTTTCGGTGGTACTTTAACAATGAAAGCGAACAATTCGAAGGGAGGGCTATAGACTATAGAGCCGTAACTCGGTGTGATATTGAACGAGATATCGAGCAATTTCTCTCTACTGCACAATGTGATTGCAAAGATGTGAATTTTGTGTTTGTTTATAACCGATTCTGCGAAAAAATAACTAAATAATCCTGAGTTTTGACAAATCCCATATGATCCCTGTATTTCCCGCGTGGTGGTACACTAAAGTTCGAATATTATACGCTAAAAGAAATAAACTGATCATAGCCGTAACTCATCGCTCCGAAATTATTTGTTTCAACCGAAAAATCTTATTAAATCTTCCCCGGTTTCACCTGTACAGTCTATAAACATTCTCCCAGTTTCTGTGTTTTCAAGTCTAAGTGGCGCCGAAAACAAAAGGCGCCCTTGACGTCGCCGGTTAAAACCAAAAATTTAACCAACTTCCCCCGGTCGGATCTCTACGAAATTTGGATATGTTATTCCTACATATGTTTTTGACAATTAGTACCAAAAATTTCCCATGTTGCAATTTTTCCAGGTTCGGGGTTTTTTCGGGCTAATTTGACCGGACTAAAAGGAAAGGTTCGACAGAAGCGCTGGGCCTAAGGCTGGGGCCAAACCGATTCAACATTTGTTTGATTATAATGTTTTTTTGTTGACAAGCTTTGATGACCCGACGAAACTTCGTACACTTTTTCAATGCATGTTGAGCGATATTTTTGCATCGTTGTCTAATGCATGTTCAACGTTATCTGAATCACTGAAAAAATCACTACTTTAAGAAATGCTGAGGCGTGTTGATCCAAGGAAAACAAAGGTTGATGACCTTGTGAGCGCTCAAGACTACGCGCCCAGACCGAGGGGCATTGGACTGTTCCATATTATATCCGTTACCCCCTATCGAGGAAGCTGGAATTTCCACAGGTGTCGCTGTGTTTGACCCTGGAATTTCCACAAGGTTTGTTGATTTTGACCCTGGAATTTCCACAGGGCCATTCATTTTACCCCAGAATCTCCACAGGGTATTTCTTTGTAACTGTGGAATTTCCACAGGCCCACAAGAGAATGAGGAATTTCCACAGGGGTTTCTTCAAATTTCCAAAGGGGATTTACAGTATACTGGAATTTCCACAGGGGTAGAGCAATTTTTGAAAATTTGGAGTTCCTCGATAGGGGGAGTACGGCTATTTTTCGGAACAGCCAATTATGAGTAGAGAGAAAAACGTCATGCCATTTGATGGGATCTCAATGGTCTGGCTGCTAAAATCTAGTTTAAAAACATTCTACCCAGACTCCTTTGCGGTAAGAGTATCTCTAGCTACCGTGCTTTCAGTCTGAATTAAAGTGCTTCCAGAACTGGATACACGCGTATGGAAAACGCCGAACTTTCGCAAAATATAGTTTTAAAAAATCGCCGCGCTAACAAAAATCCAACCACGACAAGAAAATAAATTCTACTGACAAATCTCTACTCTCTTTGTTTTCAGCCGATGTAGCTACCGGAGAGCTCTCTCAACTATTCAAGTGCTTCTAGAACGGGATATACGCACGCTACGAAGCATGGACCATTCCTTAAATAGAACCGTTCAACAAAAAGGTAACAGAGCACTTATTGCAGCATGTAGCCCTTTTCTCACTGTTTCATTCTCTCTCTTAATACCCTATTCACACCGGCGCTTAAACAAGTTTAAAGGTAGTCTATAGAAAACTATACTCAATTCCCGTGAAATAATTAGCAATTAATGAATTCCGCTGAGTATGATGTGGATAATTATTCAGATCGAGGGCGTGTGATCCATCGAGGCCGAAGGCCGAGGTGGATAACACCCTCCGAGATCTGATAATTATCCACATCATAAGAAAGCTGAATTCATTAATTGCTAATTGTTTCACGGGAATTGAGTATAGTTATCTATAGAAATATCGTAATTCGCACGTGTGAAAAATCACGAGTAATGCCCACTATCGCGAAATTCGTCAAATCAACAATTTTTCACAAAAACAACGGGCGCATACTCGTGAGATATCAAAATTTGAGCACTGGAAGATAAATTCCATACAAGTTTGAGCATAACTGTTAGATGCTTCATTACCTAGAACGAACATTGGAATCTTTTAATTTTCTATGTGTGTTGACGCTACTCTTGAAAATGTGCAAAAATGTGCGCACCGCTCGTGATTATTTGAGACTCTTTGGTACCTCATTTTGGGGCTTTTTATGACGATAGCTCAAAAAGTTGTCGTTAAAATTTCTAAAAACTTTTTTTTTATAAAAGTGAAATGATAGTCTCATCAACATGGTAAAATAAAAAATTGGGGTGCCCATTCGTCTTTTCGCGCAATATCCCAAAAAGCGACATTTCTCGTTCCAATGGGGATATTTAGCTTGCGCACGCGCGCTCGATCACGTCATTTCCGAACGAATTGATCGTGCGTCCATGCGCAGAACAGGGTGCGCCGTACGACTCAGCTCGGCGTTTTTTTGCTCGTTTTTCTGTTGGTGCGCGCACTTGGATGGCTTCCCAGGCTCGACAGTGTGAAGGAACAAAGACCTCAGTGAGCTTGATGTTTGCTAAATATTGCCTGGAACAACAGTATTTGCCTACAATAGGTTTGAGCTATAAATTGTAACAAGAAATGTAATTAAACTTAAAAGTATGGTTTCCATAAAATGAGATCTATATTTCTAGCTTTACAACTTTCTTTGTGAAGCAATATAGATGGCGGACAGCGTAAGAAAATGCCTGAAAAAACCTCGATCGCATGGCTGATTGATTTCTGAAAGAACCAAAACAACGGGGGTTTCGACTTTTGCGACTTTGTGGATTAAGAGCATTTTTTGTATATGATATAGATGCGTATATAATTGCGTTTCGGACGAAGGAGGAAACGCCACCTATTCGGGGAGGTTTCGGCTGGATGCTATGCCATTTTATCCTCGAGACTCTGAGACTTTGAGGAATGGCCTCGTTTTCATGCTAGAGAAGTGACGTAATAGCGGAGCTCCCGCAAGGCGCCCGCGTAGCGAGCTCCATAGCTACATGCAGGAGAAAAGAGAACAACACAAAAGTGTATATGCATCGACCTATTCAGTCATGGACTTCCGGTTTAATTACTTCCGTTCGTGGTTCCGTCGCGTCGCACAGGCAACAAACCATGACCAGTTTTATAGCGGAGCTAAATAAAAGGTTTATATCTTGGGAGGGATGAACCTCAGACAACCAAACTTGGGTGAAGTTGTCTAAGTGACAAGGGGGGTGCAACGACATGGTCACGTGGTATGACGTCATCAATGACGTCATCAAACGCGAAAAGGTTTATATCTTTGGAAGGGATGAACCTCAGACAACCAAACTCGGGTGAAGTTGTCTAAGTGGCAAGGGGGTGTGACTGCGTGGTCACGTGGTATGACGTCATCGTTGATGTCATCATAGGAGGAAAAGAATATATCTCGGGAAGGGATGAAATTCAGACAACCAAACTTAGGTGAAATTATCAAAGTGGCAAGGGGGTGCAAGTGCTTAGTCACGTGGTATGACAGTGCAAGGCTATTTATGTACAATGGCAACCTTTTTGTCCCATCCACGTTTTTACGGCGAATCGATCTTCGCCACGCGGGTGCGTGTCTTCGACCGAATATCAGAAGAACACAGAGAGCAGAAATTCCAGTTTTCTTCGCTGGGTTGCCTGATTTGGATTTGAAAGTTAACACAATGCCAGTTACTTCGCTGGGTTGCCTGATTTTGGTCACAACGACAACACAAATCCCAGTTTCTTCGCTGGGTGGCCTGATTGTGGTCTGAACGTCAAGACAAATTCCAGTTGCTTCGCTGGATGACCTGTTTTGAGTCTGAAAGTCAACTCAAATCCCAGCTCTGATTTGTGCCAAATGTCAGTTTTCTATGATCAGACTTTAATTACAATTCCTACTTACTTGTCAGAATGGACAGTTCACAGCCCTATATATCGCTTTTCACATATTGTATGTTCAAAATTTAATCATGGAACCCAGGGGGGGGGGGGGGGGGGGGTTCTCCCATGTAAGAGTGATAGGGGTGCTCGTCGGGACATCGGAAAATATACCCTAAAAAATACCAGGACATAAAAAATCCACCCCCTAAAAAATACCATATAAAACAAAAAAATTCCAATAATAAATCTTGTGTTATTGTTTATTGTTTCTCATCTCAAAACAAGCTTATTTTAGAGCTATAAATGAACGAAGAATTAAAGAAAGAAAACGTTTTACTGGGTTTGCGACCCTTTCATTCATTTGCGTACCCCTAAAAATGCCATTAATTAGTGAAAGCCACAATTTTTCTCCGATACCCCTAAAAAATACGACGAGCACCCCTATCAGGTCGACATGTGAAACCCCCCCCCCCCCCCCCCCCCCCCCCCCCCCCGGGCATGGAACCCTGTATGACTTAAATTCTGTTGTATGTGGCAGAGCTTCTGGCATTGTGATCAATGTTTCCAGAAAAGAAAAAAAGTTATGCTTCTGATGAACTTGACACTTTGCCAGTTGGCAATGCAATGCATAATATTAGAAAAACAGTAAGGAGTCCTACTAGAAAATGCAAACTAAAGAGAATTGACAGAGAGCCATCAAGAGCCTGTCTGAGCCAGGACCAAAATATTCCTCGAAAAATACATGCGCCATGAATGAAAAGCTCAAAAGCAATTGCATTCTAATGATCTCAGTCTAATAGGCATCACAATTTTTAACAGTTCAGGGAAACGCACTTATTAATCTTAGATTATTTCTAGTATAGATGATATACATACCCATGCCTTTAATAAGTGGCTAAAACAGACCAGCGATGAGGGGGACACCTTGCAACTTGCCCGACGACGTTTCCGCCGATCTATAGCATTTGAATATCATTTTGAGATCATTACCTACAAGAGTTCTGCATCAAGTCGATTATGAAGGTTACTAATTTGGAAGGATTGAACAATTGGACGGACTAGTAAGAGTGTAGATAGCACCAAATTTAGCGGGAAACCAAAATCTGATATTAACACGTTTACCTGTCTTTTCGTAGTTCATTTTTAGGCAGCCCAGAGCACAATCAGCACGAATCAGCGGCAGAAAGTGGACAATTTATTTACTCGCCGCCGAGATTTTGGGGACTTTTGCTTGTCCTAAAAGACGACCTTTATCTATATCTGAAACATGATCATGTTCCATTGCATTTTCTGACAGAATTCGAGCTGTTGCCATGGCGGCTGTCAAGAGAGATCGGCTTAAACGTCTCTGAGAATGTTGGATCATGGGAAAAGTATCCCACTCAAAGAGAATCTTGGATCATGGGAAAGTATCCCACTGAAAGACGCTCTCAAAAAAGAGTGCGGATAGAAAGGAAATCTTGAGTAAATATTATTTTCCATCTCTAAAACCGTGTGAGCGATTTTTGATACACGGTCAATATTTACAACTTTAAAGTGCAATATTGATTTACTTAGATATGAACCCGGGAAGTAGAGATAGCTCTTCAAGTCGAGGCCCGGTTTTTTGGAGAAAAGTGATCTCTAGTAAAATAGATATATTATATAAACAACAGTGAAATCTCTAGCGCGAAAAAAATGATATCTTCTTTTTACCTTCACTCTTCGCAGTGAAGCTAGTTTTCAGATTTTCGTAAAATGTCGCTTTGGTATTTCACTGATGTTTATATAATAGATCATTACATGCCGCTTGGAGTTGCGAATTTTATCTACTCGCGTTAAAATTTTTAACACTTGAATATAAAATTCCGTGCGGCCATGTAATATCCTCTATTTCCAAATGGAAGATGTGGATATTTTTCAAATGTATATACACCTAGTTCAATTAACGATGCTCCGTAAAACGTAAAACCATGCTGTTTACTACTTTGACTAAAATATGAAAATCCGCGAACGAAGGTGTTTTGCCAAGCTGGATCCTGATAAACGGACCTGTCAACCAGTTGAACTGAGAAAAATATTTATAATGAAAGGTCGACGAACAGCTTAAACGATGATTATTTAATAACGATATTTCAATCGGCCATTACCCATTACCGATCTTCTTCAGGTTGTGAATGGAGATATTTACATTGCATGCTGGATATAAATAAAATAACGGTCACATTTAAAAAAAAGAAAAGTACATATGATACGGTGCTTGAGAAGTGACAGATAAAGATAAAATAATATGAAACAAAAATAAGGATTAATTACAGCTAAAATTAACAAAACTTTCATCTCTTATGTAAGTTCGAGCTCTGTTGATAAGAAAAGCTTCTCTGGCTTTGCGTATAGAGTCGCGGTTAGATTTAAGTTTTTCTAAAGGGATTAAAAGCATGTCAGAGGCAATGTGGTTAGCTGTATTATGTATTATGGAAGTTGAGGGCAGCGGTAGTAGGGGTAGATTGACTGTCAGCATCTGCTTCATTCTTCCTGTCATCCTTCTCATACCAAAAAGGGTATCCCCTACAGTTTAGCTCTACGACTCCGCCGTATTTGTTCTACACATGAATCATTCATTGCTCGTTGTAATGAACTTACTGAATTCTTGCATAAACGCGGTTACAAACGTGATTTTGTTAATCAGCAAATCTCACGTGCGGCCGCTATGTCCCGCGCCGATGCCCTTAAACCAGTACAGTACTAACAATTCATCTGATCGTATTCCTTTCGTTTTAACTTATAACCCCAGCCTCCCTACATTTCTGGTATTTTACGCAAGTATTTTAGAATTCTCCATACCTCTGACCGTTGCAAAGAAGCTTTCCCTGATCCTCCTTTAATTGCCTTTCGCAGAAGCCCTTACCTTCGAGACCTTCTTGTTAAAGCTGAGCTTACTAAACCTTTCATAAACAACCTCCCTACTGGCTCGTACCGTTGCGGCGATAACTGTAATACTGTAATATCTGTAATACTGTAATATCTGTAATACTGTAATATCGCAGATGGCATAACTTCCTATTCTTTTAACGCCACTAACGAAACCCGAAACATAAACCGGACGGAGTAAACTGCGGGGTGCGGGGCGCGGGGTGCGGGGTGCGGGGTGCGGGGTGCGGGGCGCGGGGTACAGTTGTGAGGGGGAGGTGGAGGGGTGGGATGCGGAACAACGCCAGGTGACCAAACTTGGGTAAAGTTATGACGTCATCAATGACGTCAATACAATTAGAAAAATGAAGTGGCACACCAACAGGGTCACGTGGTATGGCGTCATCAGTGACGTAAAAATCAATATCTCGAGAACGGAACAACGCCAGGTGACCAAACTTGGGTAAAGTTATCTTTGGAGCAAGTGGGGCACACAAACAGGATCACGTGGTATGACGTCATCAAATCTAGAAAAATCAATATCTCGAGAACGGAACAAAGCAAGATGACCAAACTTGGGTAAAGTTATCTTCGGGGCAAGGGAGCATACCAACAGGGTCACGTGGTATGACGTCATCAACAGAACTAGATAAATCAATATCTCGAGAATGGAACGAGGTCACGTGGCACGACGACAGCAATTACATCATTATAACCACCAATGGGATGCGTGTGGTTTGGGGGCTAAATAATGTCTCCAATGATGTTTTCTTGATATATCTTTACTATTAAGCCTTGGGTGGTTTGCGTTATTGCACAAAGCCGTGAAAATCATGATTTAAAAAAACATAATCACATATGTGGACCGCTTAACATGAAAATCCAGTTTGCTAGTTTTCGAATTTTCGAACATATTAATATGTTGTTTTAACTAAGTGCCCCTTTTTTTCATTGTCAAACTGAAGTTAATTTTACCCAAGTTTGGTCATCTGACGTTGTTACGTGTTCACGAGATATCGATTTTTCTAGTCATTGATGACGTCATACCACGTGACCCTGAGGGTGTGCCCCCCTTGCTCCGAAGTTAACTTTACCCAAGTTTGGTCATCTGACGTTGTTCCGTTCTCGAGATACTGATTTTTATACTTTTCATGACGTCAGTGATGACGTCGTTGGCGCTCCCCCTTGCATTCCGCATCCCACCACCTCCACCTCCCCCTCACAACTGTACCCCGCACCCCGCACACACCGCACCCCGCACCCCGCACCCCGCGCCCCGCACCCCGCAGTTTACTCCGTCCGAACATAAACCTGCAAAACTAATAATGTAATATACATGATTGAGTGTAAACGCTGCCACCTACAATATATAGGCGAAACTAAACGTCAACTTCGTGAACGCTTTAATGAACACCGACGCACTTTAGATTCTGACAGTCAATCTACCCCTACTACCGCTGCCCTCCACGTCCATATAATACAGCTAACCACATTGCCTCTGACATGCTTTTAATCCCTTTAGAAAAACTTAAATCTAACCGCGACTCTATGCGCAAAGCCAGAGAAGCTTTTCTTATCAACAGAGCTCGAACTTTAACTCCTAATGGTCTGAACATAAGAAATGAAAGTTTAGTTAATTTTAGCTGTAGTTAATCCTTATTTTTGTTTCATATTATTTTATCTTTTATCCATACTAGTCCAATACTCTGACAAATTTATGCATGGTATTGTTCTCCCCCTTTGTATTGCCTCGTTCTATAATACACTCCATTGCACTCCATTGTTTTAGACAATGCCTTGCCCCCCAGCAAAAACAAAGAATGACCAAGGCTTGCCCCCCCAGACAAAATTTCTAGCTGCGGCCTTGTTGAGACATAATCATCCTCTGGCCCACGGACTATACCAGAATGCAGCGCGCGCCTTTTTAATATATTTTGTTCGATATGTCTTCCCACATTTACCGACATGCAACGCGCGCGTGCGTTACTGCTGGACTTGCCCAGGATAGAAAATGCAAAAATCGTACTGGGACTGAACTTAGTGCCAGTAAGGTTCCTGTAGTTGCCTTTCTCCAAGTAGCTTCTCATCCTTTAATCTAATTTGACTTGATCTCAGTCGTCGTACACAGGACAGCGATCACTGTATAATGTAAGTAACTTGCTCTAGTCGTTTTTTACTTCGAAATATTAGCATGAGCTTATTAGCTTCCTTAGCAGCTGCACCGTGGGCTCTGAAATTGTATCATTATGCCTGGCACCACTCACTCCATCACCTAACTTGACTCAGCGCACAGCAGCACACAAGCGCAGCGTTTGCCAAACGTGTAGGAGTATAAATCTACTTTCTGATTGAGAAAGTCTTATTTTCCGATTGTTACTCCAATTTTTATAATTCTGCAAACTCCAATTTTTATTTTACATTTCCAAACGCGAAACTTCGTTTTGTCTTCCGTCCACCGTTTCGTTTCAATTTTAAAGCCTAGCTCGTCTTTATTTAGCCGAATTCACACTAGAGACGAGTTTCCCGTCTGAGACGAGTTTCTCGTCTTGAACGTGGTTCCCTGTTCTTCTGTGATCACTTTTTGAAGGAAAAAGTTTGGCGATAATAAGCCGACTGGTTTCCGACTAGAATTCACATAAGACAGGCATTTTTTTCAGACGGGAAACTCGTCTCTAGTGTGAATTCGGCTAAATTGGTTCACAAAAACCTCTCAAAGCCTGCGTGAAATCACAAATCTGTTCATTTTGTTTGATTCATGGAAGCCAGTTTAGATCTCTCTGATTGTGTAAAATTTATGTGTTAAAGTGCCTTCAGAGTTAGCCCACTTAACTTCCTTTATTGTGCGATTTAGTATTTTTTCTAGCCTCCTCGGTTCGTTTAATAGTGGGATAGTAGTGGAGGACGTTGCACTAGCTATAACCTCCCCGCAGGCTCTGGTGTAGAGCACGCCGGAAATATTGGCTTGCCTTGCTGTGGATCAAGCGCGCACATTGTATGGGAGCTCTCAAAAAAGCTTCAACCAAAAGCCTCAAAATAACGTGCGCGCGCATGAAACCCGCCACGTGTGAAGAGGGCGCTCGTACACCCGCGCGCCTAATAAAGAAAGCACTTAGAAAACGAAAACTTCACCAGAAACAAAGAAAGCCTGCGGGCAGGCTAAATTAGCTATAGTGGGTGACGAGGACAAAATGCTTGGACACTCAACATTACTGGGGGTCATTATTTACACTAAAATATAACTGTTTGCATTTGTGCTAAACAGCTTAGTATTTCTCGCTCACCTTTATATGTCTGCCAAGATTTGTATCGTCGCATTTGCACTAAAAGTGTGAAATATACCATCGTAAAGAGCAACAGAACTTTATGGTTCTCTAGTCCTACAAAATGCGAAAGCCCTAACTACGGAACTTCCAAACCAAGCTATGTGACCATAGTTTATAGAGCCTAACAACATGGTATTGAAACATCTCTTTGTTCCCTTTTTCAGGGGAATATTATTGTAATTGCGTACGCGTCGAGTTACAGGTTGGTCTAACACTATGGTTTAGAACTAGATAATACTACTCCCAAAACGTTTGTACAGGGATGCTCGGCCCAGATTCTGGACCCCTTACCCTTCTTTATACCAATTTTAGAGCAGAAAAAGTACCCCTTTCTTATATCAAAGCCGCAAAAGGTACCCCTTTCTTATACCAAGCCCGAAAAAGGTACCCCCCTAAACCATACAGACCCTTTTTATACCAAAATTGTAATTTTCCTACCCTTCTATATACCCAGTCCAGCCTGAAAACCCTACCCCTTTCTTATACCCAGCCTCCAGCCTGTAAACCCTACCCCTACATCGAAACCCTTCATCGAATCTCAAAACTCAACAAAGACGAACTTCATATTTTGTTTATAATTGATCCGTGTAAGTCTTCGCACAAAATTTCATCTGATTTATAGAAATAGCCTCTGCGTCCTCTCATACCATAGTCAATGATGTAAAAAAGTCCAGTCATTCTATGAAAAAAAGGGGCTCAACCTGTCTCTAATTACAACAGAAGGTTTCTCAACGGTTTCAGGTGCAGGAAGTCCCCCTTTATAACATACTAAAAGTCCTAAGAAATCCTATCACGGGAACACGTTGAAAAATTGTGTTGTTTTAGGTCGCCTTGGAAATGACTTTTTTCCTGCATGAAAACGAGGCTGCGCATAAAACTTCCTAAAATATACAAGATTTCTTTCGTTTGTGCAAGGAAATGTCCAAATGATACAGGGGCGTAGCCAGGGGGGGTTCCGGAACCCCCCCTCTCCCGCAGCGGAACCCCCCCTCGCCTCTGTTCTGGACCGACTTACTACTAAAATTGTAAATATTTAATAGACAACAAATAAAAGCTCCAATAAAATGTAGCAAATTTCTTCAAACGCTAGTTTTTCCTCGAGATCAATATTTTTGGCTGGGTTTCCTGTGGCGAGAACGCAAAAACGTCCGATCTATTGGAGTTTTTTATTTTTTGAATTTTGGAACCCCCCCTCTCATAAGTGCTGGCTACGCCCCTGTGATAGCAAAAATTTCAATATTAATATTAATATTAAGATGCAGACTAAGTTTAGTTTGTTTATTTTCTCTCAAACTGCCGAGTATTTCTTGATGATATTGAACATTTGAGCATATTAATAGAATGTTGAACTCGCATTTTCTTGTCGCATGCTTTGCCACCGCAATCTGTCTCAAACAAACTGAATTTATGATATGAACATAAAATAAAGTTGATTGAATCTGCTACGAACGCGACGTGTAGCTACCTGATTGAGTAAACGGCCCCGTCACTGATAAATATTTATTTGCCGCCACCACAGTCATCAATAGAGAGTCATTTTTACTATTACTAAGAACCGCTTGAGAAGAATTGCCTCAGTTACTATATTATCAAGAAAATAAAATCCCAGGAAAACATACTAAAAACTCACTGACACTGTAAACTCAACTCTGTAAGGCTGCGTACACACTTGGTGCCCGGGCACAGCACCCGAGCACGGGCACTAATGTGAACACTCCAGTTTTTCGAGTGCCCAAGCCCAAATCCCGGCACAGCACTGGTGCCCGAGTACAAGGTCCGGACCTTGTACTCGGGCACTGCTAGTGCCCGGGCACCAAGTGTGTACGCAGCCTAAGAAGCAGTCTTGTCGAGAGTAGAGTACACGGAGTAGCAGTGAGGGTTTCCCCTGCTAAATACTGTCTAAATGTACGCGGCAAAAAGACAACTGAGTGATTTTTCCAAAATTTACATCGAGTATTTCAAGGGAATGTATTTTATGTACAAATATCCAATTCTTCGATTTTAAAAGAGAATTTTTAAAATAGTAATGAGCATGAATTTATTTGCTTGTACTCAACGCTACGTTAACTGATTACACGAACGAGTTTTGAAGTGGTTCTCGCCAATAATATTGTATATTGAATATCATTATTTCAGGGGAGCAAACCTAAGATGAATAAGGCAATGTGCTACTTATTGCAAAGTTTTCATATCTGATGATTTGCTGAAAATTAGGCAATTAAGTGTTTTGCTCTAGACTGTGATCGCAAGCCCGTAGCCGGGGGGTTTCCGGGGGTTTATTATGCTTGCTTTTCCTAGCAAATTTTGACTAGCGGTTTCTCAACAAAAATTCATACCACGTTGGTCCCCCCCCCCCCCCCCATAAAAATCCCATGCTACGGGCCTGGGTAGCATTAGCGTGAAAAAGGTTTGGCGTTTTTCCTATTTCATTTCATAGGCGGCGGAGCCATACATTAAGGGGGTGCTCGAGTACCCCACTTTTCGTGAAATTTTCATACATTTACTGCATTTACTAATGAGCACCCCCACTTTCTAACTTTCTATGAACCTGCGCCGCCTATGTATTTTTTATGTAATCTCTGTTAAAACCAAACTCCTTCTAGTTCGAACATACGGCGCCGCACGTCAAGGATCGCTCATTATTCATCGCTGGGTGGGAGTAGGATGATTTTTAGGGGGATCACTATGTTTTCGCGAGCGAAAGGAAGATCTCTCGAAAGGGGGGTTGCTACAACCAGTTGCAGCAACTTTTAATCATTTACATTTTTCAGAACTGGATAGGATGAAAATTGCAGCGCGCTTAGCGTGCTAAGAATGACAACTAATATGGTTTTTTTAGAACTCGCGCCACGAAAGAGTACGATGACTCTGTGCCGCGGAATGTTGTTACAAGATCAAAGTGTAGCTTTTAGGCAGACAAACACAAAAACAAACTCCACTGAGGAAGTTGAAAGAACCCTTATTATTTGGTAAGCGTGAGTAGTTCAATGTTTAAAGGATTGAGCTGATTTCAGATGACCGTCATGAGTAATTCGCAATTACTTTGTAATTACTCCCATACGTTTTGTTCAGAATTGGTGTAATTACTTTGCGATTGGTTTCACGACAGTCATGTGAAAACCGACAGGGCGGAAATTACCAAAAATAAAATGTCTTACTTCGCCATATTTCAAAATATAAGCTCAAGATACCGTATACAAAGAGTTTCTGTGACCAAAAGCTTAATTCCAATTTTTAAAGAAATTTGAAGAATATGACTTTTAGATATGGTCGAGCAAAGTTTGCATAATTCCTGATCAAAGTAGTAATTCTCCCATAAAATGGCACAGAAACAAAAGTTTAAAGTCTAATATCTCAAAGACGGATCCATTAGAAAAAAGTCATATTTGATATTTTGTTTTCCATCAAATGAGGAGTCTGTAAGGAAAAAATCAAGCTTTATATGAGGATTTCTCTTTTTTGCTTAAGGGCGTAAAATGTTATTAGAAAACCAATTACCAGGTATGACTAGGTCGTCATAACATTAGTCACAGTTTGCCGTTGTGCTTAAAAATTGACATGAAAAGAGGCGAGCTGTCTTATTAAGAGGTCTGAGGTTTACCAACGGCGTCGGAAAGGAGAAGGGTTTAAAACATTTAAGGTAATATTGACACATCTCGCTCCGAGACACGAATTCTGTTTGCTTTTGACACCGAGTATAAAAAATGCCACGAAGGAAAATGATAAATTGTCATTA
This sequence comes from Scolanthus callimorphus, assembly GCA_033964015.1. NCBI lineage: Eukaryota > Metazoa > Cnidaria > Anthozoa > Actiniaria > Edwardsiidae > Scolanthus > Scolanthus callimorphus. The sequence continues at coordinate 98,629 of JAWWUD010000184.1, forward strand.
GGACCAGACAAGAGAAAATGATTTTCTCTTGGACCAGAAAAGCATCTTTTCGCATCATCTGCAGCCGATATATTTTTTGTCGGTCCGAATTGCGGTCAGAATTTACCAGAAACGTTAATTCGTGAAACCGTCGCTTTGCGGGAGAACTCAAACTTTGGCAGGTGACCAAATAGTCCAGTAAATGAATGAGAAAGGTTGGACAAAAATGGTAACAAAGGTTTCTCACCAGGAACATGTTTAGTAGTGTCCCGTTAGTACACAAGAAAAAGTCCACCCGAATCCTCCAATGGCAACTTCCTTATTTTGAGTTTTGAAAATTCCTCATTGTAGCGCTATTGTTACCGCCATTGTTATTCATGAGTTTGCCGGCACTTGAGCCTTCCAAACCAGAAGATATTCTATAGTGTGTATATCAAAAATACTTCCATATTCTCTGCCACAGGGGCCATGATGGTATGATTCACAGACTTGATTTATAAATCGCTAGCCACGTCACAAATAAATACCTAGGTTTTTGGCATTTAGTTTCGATTTTTTACGCGATTTCACGCTTTCAATATAGACTTCGTACGGGATTTGAAAATATGAGTTCCGTAAATACCAGAAAATGTCTTTTGAAGCAATTTTATTGCCAAGGAGTTACTAAATAAAGTGAAATGATCGATCTTGGAAGTCAGAAACATTCAGAGATTAGCCGGGCCGGCGCTACACTCTATAAAATTCATCATTCTCAGAAACAGTGGAAAAATAGTTAAGTGCTGCGAACAACAAAGATTAAAACAGCTGCCAAAAAAACTCGGTAATTTTTACTTTTCGCATGATCTGATTTTTGCTGATTTTCTTCCTGAGATACTAGAGAGTGTCAGGAACAATATTAAGAAGAAAAACCTTTTGTTTCATTTTGAGCTCTTTTTCGGCCTAACATGACTGGACTATTAGATTTCATGAAAATGAGGAATTTTCAAAACTCAAAAAAGGAAGTTGCCATTCAGGATTCGGGTAGACTTTTTTTTGTGTACTAACGGGCCACTAGTAAACATGTTCCTGGTGAGAAACCTTTGTTACCATTTTTGTCCAACCTTTAGTAAAAATATTTTTTCATTTACTGGACTAAAACACAAAGGCGCCGACGAGCTGCCTTTTTGGCAAAGTTTTTTTTAGGAACAACACAATTTTCTGTCAATTAAATAAAAACCCAAGAAGACACAAAATAAATTGCAAAGCAATCTTTGGAGCAAGCAGGGGTCGCACTTATACACATGTAGTGTTTAGAACCGTGTGCGGGATTTTTGATTTTCTTCTCCGAATTGATTTTATAGTAATTTTCCAGTAAAAAAAAACATAAAAAAATACGAAGAAATTATTTTGCAAATCACACGGCTGTGATAGTTAAAATATGAGCGGTAGACCTTGATGGGCATTTAAAACCCATAAAAGTCGGACGCGAATATTTTAACTGACTTATCATATTCTAACTTCTGTACTTATATTAAATTGCATTGCAAATGAAAGAATTTCCGGTTGCACAAAAAACGCCAATCATTTTGTAGCAAGCATGCGCAGAAGGTATGAGGTAATTCGAAGAAGAAGGTAATTCGCAGAATTATGAAAATCGCAGTAATTTTAGCATTTTTCTTTCCCCAAAAACTCGTCTTTGCGGGACTCATAAGTGCCCTAAGTCCTTGTGCAGACTGACGCGAGCAGAGCAAGGATCAACAAAAAGATTTATTATCAGGAAACTGATAACTATTTTGATTTTTTTTGTATAACAACGTATTAGCGGTCTAGTCAGACTAAGGCTGCATTCATTATGTATACTACAGGGGGGGGAGGCAGAGGATTTGTTTTGACAATGCAAAATTTTCAGATCCCCCCAAGGCACAACATATTTTTTACGAATCCCCCCTCTTGGTCAAAAGAAAAAAACATCCCCCCCCGGACATTTTTTCAATTTGTCTAGGTAGGGTCGCGTCAATAACATTTTTTAAAAAGATGCAGAACAAGGCTCAATGATAAAAAAATACAAAGCATAAAAATGCAAATAAAAATCCTAGGTGGCTGTACTCTTTTGTGTGTAGTGACTTTCTACCAAGTGATCTGGTGCGCTTTTCGATTGGAACCTTACTACATAGACTGAGTATCATTTATTTTGTATTTGATTGTTTGGTTTGCTTTCCGTTGTGCGTGCGAAGCGCGCCGCAATTTGACAATGAAGCTACGAGACTATTAATCAAAAGGCGTTTTTGTCTGGCAGACAAAAGTCACTGAAGAGGACTTCGAGGAATTGTAGTCGTAAAACAAGGTCTTTTACGATTTTTAAGTTTATAATTCTTTATGCGCGCGAAGCGCGCAGCTTTTTTCAACATATGAGTTAGTATATCAGGAGGTTAAAACTCGGTGTTCAACAATTGAGCCTTCCTTCATTTACTATCAAACTGCACAACCTTGTCTTAAATATATAAAATACCTCAACAAAAATATGCATCCCCCCTTGATCCCCCCTCAAAATCCTCTGCCCCCCCCCCTGTAGTATATACAATGAATGCAGCCTAAAGTCAGTGGAGATGCGCTTTTATCCGCTCACTATAAATCCCGGGGAACAGAAATAGGATATGTTTAACGGTTTTAACAAAGAATACGGTGAGAATAAATTAGTTATCGAAAGACAGCAAAGCTCTTATTACTCTCTTATTATTAATGGTGCCGACTGTTTACGGTAAGCTCAAGAAAGCCTTAAAACCTTAAGTAGATGATGACGCCGCTCAAAAGTGTAAACATAAACTTCAAACTCACTATTCGTCAAACACAAAAGCAGTCCTGGTATGCTTTATTCTTTTTTTCTTACTTTATTCCTTAAAATCCCCATAAAGCTGTTTCTTTCATCTTTAGAAACATGTTATTTCAGATGACTGCATGTCGTTACATAACTCTGCAATTACTCCTGTACGTTTTATTTAGAATTGATGTGCACTTTGCGATTGATTGTTGAATGAAAACTCAACCGCCTATGAATTCTTGCCTGCTCTCACCTCTTCGCCCCCACTTCTGACTAGAGTTTCCGACTAATCTCCCCTTCCTTTCCACATCTGACACCATTTTCGTCTAGTGAGTTCTCTCCTGGTCCTGCCTTTTCGTGCCCTTGATTGTTGGCAGATTTTCTATGCTTGCCGAGTTTTGGTCCAATAACAGAGGGCTATTGGCTTCACTATAGTCAAGTACCTTCTTTCGTATTGGAATCGAGACGTACTCAAAAGTTTATTTGAAGAATGACCAAAATATTTTATTCCTGAAATTTTAGCGCGCGTTACGTTCCGTTACAGTAACCGAGGGGTTACAGTGTATATCATTATCTATTTCAGAAAAGGTTGTAAGTAAGTAAAAGCTTTATTTATCCACGGTAGGTCCTTCAGGTAAAGACTATAATAATACTCGAGAAATCTATTTACAAATATTCGAAAGAAAAAAAAAGAAGAAGAAGAAAGAAAATGAAAATGAACCATTGCAATGGTCTGTGTAGCGCGCGGGGCGTCATGTGAGAAGCTAAGAAGGACGATGAACTTCTCGTGTAATATATTTGAATGAAGGGAATAAAGCATTTTTCATTCTACTGAATCCAGTGAAGAACACCATAGTCAGATCATTCTCTCTATAGAGGTTTTGCACGGGCCACGTGACCGCTATTGTTTTGTTATATGCTGCCATCTTAAGCGGTCAAAACATTTGTACTCGACCGGAACCCGATTTTATCACGGGAGGTGGTAGGTCCCGGGTTGTGGTAGGTCCCGGGTTGTACCACCCCACCCCCGGCCTATTTTTCAATGCCCATTTTCTCCGTGCTCAAGTAAGGGATGTTGGATGTTATTGTATGATGTGATGCTCTCGCTATAAAGAAGACGGTGCTGAGCCTATCTTTTGTATTCATTTATTATTTTACGCGGATATTCGCAGTTAAAAATGGGCATGTTCCCTAAAAGAAAGTTACCCCTCCCCCCTACATCGAGTCCTGGTCGAGTACAGATGTTTTGACCACTTTCCTTAAAACGAGTCACTGAGAGCTCAAAACAACATTTACAGTAAAAAGCTCAAAATAATACTTCGATCCTTACTCTTTTAAATCTAGCCTTTCTGTCAGAATTTGTCGAAAGTGTCCAAAAATCGTACAAGTCGAAGGCTTAATTAGGTTGAAATGACGGAATGTCATATACGATATGTTACTTTAAATCGACGATTGCCCTGGGCCTTATTGTAATCCAGAGGGGCCAGAAGATTAGGCCTTTATATCTTATCGCGGTTTTGGCGCCATTTTGACGATCGAGTAGGCAAGCCGTGCAAACTCCACAGAAATACGATATCGATAAAATATAAATCGTAGCGTTTATAGTTGGTGCCTGAAACAGTTTATCTGGACAATTACGGGAGGTTATAGCTACTAAGTAAGTAAGTGTTTTTATTTAGTCATGGTTGTTTATCAGTGATTATCACTGGTTTTCATAAAAGCCGTGATATGAATAAAACAAGCTTACAAGTATTGCACAGTACAAGTTAAAAATCTGAATATTATAAATATATATGTAATCTAAATCTTATCAATGCACTAAGCGGTCTAAGCGGGTGACTCAAAGAAACAGGGAGTTTTAACTAACCCTGTTTTAAAAGAATGCAGGGGCGCACTATTGCGCAACTGTTCAGGTAGTGCGTTCCAAACAAAAGCTCCCCTGTAACTAACTTATTCTGTTTTTTGCCATAATTTGTTTTTGGAGGGGTAGCTGGAATACTGTGGAGTTGCTGTCCCTCAAATTATAATGTGCGCTTACGCGCGAAAATGTGAGCAGTTATATTTTACTGATGTCTGTTTCGGCATCGATGCGTAAAAGCCTGTAAAAAATACAGGGTACATAAAAAAAATTATAAAAAAAAACAATATGCTCGTTTTATAGAAAGCGTACGTACCTGAAATTTAGTAGATGTATTTAACAATTATTCCTCGAGCCCGAATGGGCTCTGCGTCAATAGCCCATGAGGCCGAAGGCCGAATGGGCTATTGACTCAGAGGCCATGAGGGCGAGAGGAATAATTGTTTTAGTCAAATCACACGAGTAGGTCAATTTGTATTGCCAAAAACGTTTTCTGGTCTGATCATTTGCCATTTTCTAGCTTTCAAATCCGAAAAGTTTCGCTACTAGTAGGCTATAACTTATAGCCTACTAGTAGCGTAACCAATCAGAACGCAGCATTGACAATAGACCACTAGTGTGATTTGACTAATGTTTATTATCCGTACCTTACCCTGAGGGGTGAGCGATGTTATCTACGAGTTGACATCAACGTGCAACCACAATACCGCAGCCGTACCATTACGGTAATTGCAAACATTGTTTTCTTTTGCAACATTTCCACTTTTTTATGAAATTGCCTTTTATTTCAAAGTTAGTCCCATTTTCACTGAAAGGAAAACACACTAAAGATTTGCCCCGGGGACATGCGTGGTGATACTAGACTAAGCATAATCGCGTAATGGTTTTTGTCTAATCTTGTTAGACACCCGCCGCCGCAGGAAGTCTAGACCACTTTGCAGATCTTAAAGATGATTGAATCTTACATTAACATCTTCAGAAACTACAAATATTTCTTGTCAGTCCTTATTGCAGTCATAAACACCACCATGTTCTCTTCCGTTGCCACTTCTATTCTGCATCGTCTGAAGTCGGTGTGGATGTCACATCAGTAACGGTAAGCTCATTTTCAATGTTTCCTTTTTCTATTACATTAGAATCTTAGAATAAGGGGACAGCGTTTCTTGCCTTACATCTCGAGAGGTGGATAATTGTTTAGCGTCTAATAAACCTCACCTCTGCAGTTTAAAGCAAGTTAAATATGAATAAACCTTACTTTCGGTCCAGTAAAGCGAAAACAGTGTGACCATCTTTGCGCTGCGTGCTAATGCGTTATGATTGGCCGACCCAGTGGGCGAGTCCGGGCGCCGGTATTTGGCCAACCAATCCGAAACGACCAATCTGCAGCGTAAAGAGGACAGTACTGTTTTCCCTTTACCAGTATGGTTTACCAGCACAGCGAAGGTTTATTTATCTTTTACTTTTTACCTGATTTAAACTTTAGAGATGCGCCCCTGTGGCTCGGGTAGCACGAAGACTGTGATAACACCCACTTTCGTAGCATGCAAACAAGAAACAAACTAATCACTTGAACAGGCCCGTAGCCAGCATGATGCGAGCGAGGCACTTGCCTTGGTAGAAATGTCAAAATTTCCAATATTGTTTTTTAAAGAACCAGATCCAAATGGAAAATGAAATTTAAACCAGCCTTAACCTCACTCTGCCTCGGTAACGATTTTTTTCTGGCTACGAGCCTTTCATTGAAGGTTAAGATGTCAGGAAAACATGATAACGTTAAATATTTGCTTACTCTTCTGAAAAAGGCGAGCAATAATATAAGGTGAAATTTGACTGTCGAAAATAGCCTTAGAAAAGAAGTCAGCAAAACATGTTTTTGTTCATGTCTTGCTTAGCTCCCATTTTTCCCTTCATATGTAGTGTTTTTAATCTAGTAAGGACCTCTATGAAAAACACTTATGTGATAGAGTTTATTAAAAAAAAATGTATTACTTTTTATCATTACTTTTACAATACATAAACTACAAAATACCTAGAAAATGCAGTGGAAAGAACTAAATTTCCAAAGTACCTCTGAGGATGGATTGTGCTTGCAACGACCGATTGGCAGTGTTCTTGTAGTTTTCGCGAGAGAGCTCTCTGTCTCAGTGTCTCATTCTCCTTCTTTCCAGCAAATTGCCAGCTGTGACTGCTGATGAATAATTTTCATCTCGGAGTTATTTTGGGCAAATAAGATTACAAATGCTCTTCAATTTGAACCTAAACCCTCCGTGAGACTAAAATGATACGATATCTTGCTCACTGCAGGTCCAATTGTGTCCAACTCCCTTGGATTATCCCCTTTTTTCCGCACTTTTTCGAAGTAAATGCTTACAAACTTTCGAGAGCTGTCAAAATCGACAACGTGTTATGCAAATTACTTATGCACACAACGTTTTTTTTTTTGTTTTCCTGACTTAAATTGAACAGGTTGCCTTGCTGGTATACTAAAACACTTATTCTATTTTAATTTCGGTGGATAATCAATAATGGCTCTAGAATAAGTGTTAAATATTCCGAGTTGGATTAAGTAAACAGAGCGCTCGTTTTTCATCACTGGTATATGATAGATGCTGTGAAACATGTATCATTAAGCGGTTTAGGAAAGCCCTTTTCCAACATTTCAATAATCTGTTACGCCAGTTTCTTATTTTGTGAAATAAATTATTTACTAGCCTCCCCTATTATAAAGACAATTGGAATGGAATAAATGGGCTGTTTGGGAAATAAACCATTTTTAGTGCTGGCTTTTAAGGGTGATTAATAAATATTTAAAATGCTTGGTTTAATTTTCTTGATACATAGTGTATGTTAGAAATTGTTCGATTGTCTGGGAGTTCAGGGAAGTTGGTTTCACCAGTAGTCTAGTATGGGGCAGAAAGCCTATTGTTCGAGCGTCAGATTACTCACAACGAGATAATGAGATGCGATGAAAACATTTCTCGCATGCTTGAGAGCGCCCGCCGCTGCATAAAGGCTGGTTTCCATATAGTCTTATCTGTCGTATCTGTCTCATCAGTCAACCGTGAAACAAAAAAATAAATTACATGGCCGCGCGGAGATACGAATTTTATCTTCGAGTGTTGAAAATTTATCTCACGAGTGAGCGCAGCGAACGAGTGAGATAAATTTTTAACACGAGAAGATAAAATTCGTATCTCCAAGCGGTCATGTAATGTTCTGTTTATTATACAAACATCAATGAAATACCAAATTCAAATTTTATTTGAGTTAAGCTTAAATATCGAGCATTCAGCAAAGGCGAGTGTGATATTTTCACATGTGAAAATAACATGATATTTTCACGAGTGAAGATATCAAGTTTTCGCGCGGGAGATCACCTGGTATTTCATTGGTGTTTATATAATAATACCGATTTCCATTGTTTCACGGTCGACTGATGAGACAGATACGACAGATACGACTACCTATATGGAAACCAGCCTTAAGGTGCTTTTCATTTATACGCTCGGATAAACCTCAAGCGATGTCTGTTTTTAAAACTCGGCAGTGAATTTTCTTTCGGGGACTTGAATTTTCCTAGTAGAAGCCACCAATTGTTGTAGGATTCCCAAGTGGTTTCTAGGAGGCGGAGCTTGGGGTCTATCAGTGCCGCGGGAGATACAATTCCTAATTAATATTCTAATTTTGAGCAATGGCTTAGTAACTGCAAGGCTACGAAATTTCATGCCCAATTTCCTAGCAAAAATACTTAAACATATAGAACATAAAACAAATTCCACCCTTTAGTTTTATCAAAATGTTAAGTATCTGAGCAAACAACGCCGCGAAATAGTGGTTTGTGCAAAATCCCCATGTTTTTAAGCCGAATTTACCCAAACTTCAAACCCAAAACCCTAGTTGAAAAACACAAGTAAACAGGTCTTCAAAAGCTAAATACACAGTCTCATCTTTGATTAAGCATTTTCACCCTTTAGATTTTTTCATTGACAATTGAGTACGGGCCGTACTGAAAGGATAAGTTACGCCAGGGAGTTGTTACGCGCATAGCCTGGTTTACGCCATTTTTCTTTGCAATTGACCGGAGGCAACAGAGGGCGAATTTGAATCAAGCCCGCCAGACCGTGTCACGTGACAACAAAATGTCGCTCCATTCTGCCCCCCTACGATCAAAAAAGGCTGAACCTAGAAGTAATTGCATCTTTTTACCGAAATCAAATCCTTAAACTATTTGGAGCAACGTACTAAACGCCCTGAAATCACGCGGAGTGGAATGACGTTTACCATTTCCTAATTTCTATTACGGTTCGGATCGATTACCTTTGATGTGGTGATAAAACTGGGTGGAGTACCAATGAAACAAACCTACGGTGAGACAAACTCTATAGCTTATCCACTCGTTCCAAATGTAATAACAAAATATGACTGTACTTACCTTTTCATCTCAACCGTAGTTTCTGTGAATTTTTGTAAGACCCCTGGCTTCACTGAACAAAAACAAAACAGACGTGTGGCGACGGAAACCCGGCGATTGCACTGTGCGAAACGGTGCAAGAATTTGATTGGCTTATAAGGGTTGAGTCGTCATAGTCTCCCTCTGGCGTAACAGCAAAGCAATAATAATTACGCGATTTGAAATCGCGGATCGAGCTGTGCAAAGATTTGAGCTGCAATTAGGCGATGTTTTTAACAGTTTGTTCCTAACGATTTTAGGTTGTGTTGCATCGTATTGGTTCTATATGCGTGTACATCACCAGTGCAAAGACAGTAAACACCGCATTACATGATGGAGAGCTGGAATAACACGACTTCACTGATGGCCTGTTCTGCTGCGGCGACTGACACACAATTATTAAAAATCATCAAAGCTGTGCTTTTCATGGTTATCCTAGTGACGGCCCTACTGGGTAACACCGCTATCATAGTTATCGTCAGCAAAAAGCGCTCACTAAGACAAACCGTTAATATTTTTATAGCTAATATGGCATTATCCGATGCCATGACCGCCTTTGTGGTCATGCCACGCACGATGGTAGATTTGTACATCGGCGAGAACCGCTGGTTGGTCCCCGGCGCTCTCGGCACTATAACCTGCAAGCTAATGTTCTTCCTCGCCAACCTCTCCATCTTTATCTCCATATCAAGTCACACTGCTATCGCGCTGGATCGATTCTGGGCCATTGTTCATTCACTGCGCCCTTCCCCCATAACACCCAAGCGCCGCAATTACATTATCATCATCTTATGGCTTGTAGGGTGCGCCTTGAACGTACCTGATTTGTACATATACAACCTCCGAAACATCAATGGTCTAACCTACTGCCTCATCGACTGGACGCCGTTCGACTTCAAACGCGCTCAGAAGATCTACTTTGGGATCATTCTAGCGGTGGTTCTAATTATTCCACTGGTTGCTATGGTGACACTCTACACCTGTATAGCCTGGTCGGTGGTGATGCAGTCTCGCGTAGTCGAGGCGACCACGCTAGTCAAGCAGAGACGAGCTGAGGACCTCCGAGTCGTACGCAAAGTAATCCTCATTTTGGTGGTGTTCCTGATAAGCTTGCTACCGCTCATGATATTCGGCACGCTGCTGTCGTATGTCTGGGATTGGAGTCTTCCGTGTGGCGCGTGGGGGTTCTCCTTTACGGCTATCTCCCTGTACCTGTCAAATAGCGCGATAAACCCTACCCTCTGCATCATTCTTAATAAGACATACCGAAAATACATCACTAAGATGATACTTTGCCGCAATAACACAAATGATAACCACTCAAGGTGCTCCAACTCGTATAGACGATCAACCTTTGAGGTTTCTGCGAATGAGAACAATAAAGTTGCGGCTTTGTGACTCCCAAAAACTTTCGAAGACATTTCTCCTTCCTGTGTATCCTGGCTACCAAGATATCAGGGTTAAAATATGGGAACGTGATCGTTTCAAAGCGAGTAGCTATCATAAAAAAATAGTTGGGTAATATAGTGCAGTTAACGTTGCGCTACTTAAGCCAAACGTGATTTCCATGCAACGCAAATGCTAGTGGTAACCCCCAAAAGGCTACTAACCATCATTAGAGTGGTTTTCATCCGCGACTGTGAAATAGATACTAACAAACGATATACTGGACTTCGTTTACTGATAACTATAAGATATTATTAAGTTATATTAACGTTATACAGCTTATTGGCCCAAGCCTTGCCGAAAAGTATCAAAGCCACATGGGTATCTTGACAAAAGCCAGTAAAAAAGATAGACAGTATAGTTTTCATTTCCAGCCTGTATGTTCATCTCAGGTCTAATTCACTTAATATTCTTTATCGGATTGTAAAGCTACTGGAATCGATTAAATATCGGCGAAGGTTTGTCAGGCCCGGCCAGGGGGTTACTAGGATACCCGAATACCCGATATTAAGATACCAAAATACCCACAATTCGAACAGCATAGGCTCATAGCAGTTTTTCATGTCCTCACCCCCTGAACTTTAATGGTCTGTATCTCATGTGGAAATGCACAGAACGGAAAGCCACTTTACAAGTAAACATGATATGGATTGTTCTTAGTGTCGACATATGTTTTATTTACATTGGTGCTTCCATGGCAACGTAATGGCGACCCTCCAAAACATTTCAGTTGCAAAATTCACCCAGACAAAGAGAAATTTGGGCAAAACCCTCTTAATGCCAAAGACACTAGGCTATAAGCATTACTTGGACAAAGTTTGAAGAAAAAGTAGCATCGCGTTTTCGAAATATAATGCGGTCATATTTTTTCGTCAAAAAATTAGAACTTTTTATTAACCTACTTTCTTGACCTACTTTCTTGTCATATTTTTTCGTCAAAAAATTAGAATTTTTTATTAACCTACTTTCTTGACCCTCAAAATATGCCTAAAAACTCATAGTGATTTAGTTTTAAGTTCCACATAAAGACCGAACCATTTTCTTTAAGCACAGAAAATTTCACAGTCACTGCTTATTCCGATCACGATTAATCTGACAAGTTTTGAAAGCCTTTTCTTGCTCACACCAAACTCAAACAACTAGTCCTGCGTTTCAATTCCTAGGTAAAAAAAATCCGAGATAAATTTTTGTCTAAATCTCCCCAAAGAGAGTTCAATTATTCTATACCTTGTTGATGTATTTTTTAGAGCCATATTCTTTAAAAAAAAGCCGCGAAAAAAATTTTTGATTTTGATGCGGTGTTTTGCTTGACTTGAAAGCACAAAAAAAAACTGATTTGAAAAATGATTTACTTTTGCGTATTAAATACGAGCTCAACACATCATATTTCCCTCAGAGACGCGGATATCATAGGATGATGTGTCATGCACAGAAGACAGATTGGCGTTCCAATGACCATATTTGGGCAGTGCATCGCTGTGCTGAATAATAATTGTTAATGAGTGGAAAGTGGCTCAATATAGGCGAGTTCCATTGTTTACGTTTTGGCCAAGGGGGAGCTCGTCGGGAACTTTCGATTTTACCCCTAAAAGGTACCAAACATGGCGTCGCTGAGTTTTTTGACCCCTAAAGGTACCAACAAGACGTATTTTCTCTCGTATTTTTACGAGGGAAAATACGTCTGAAATTCAGGCTGCCAACAAGTGTAATTTGCTAGAACGGACCTCAAAGGGGTACCTATCTGGAAGAATTACCCGTTTTCGAATTTTACCCCCTAAAAGGTACCAGAGGCCTGATTTTAAACCCTAAAAGGTACGACGAGCACCACCCCTGCCCAAAAATATGGGAGTCCCCCCCGCCCCCCACACACCCCCGGGGGGTTTCTTCTCTGGTCTGTCCACCGACAACATAAGGGAGCAAACAGAGAGTAAAATACCGTTGCCACAAGTCGATCAGGAAGTCATGGATGATATACTTAGCTATATTTACACTGGTAAAATACGAGTATCGGAGGAAAACGCACAGCTTATCATAATGGCGGCCGAGTTCTTATTGTTGGAAGAGCTGAAGCATCCTTTGCACGAATTCTTGGCCAGTGTGTTTGAGGATTGCTCGTTATCACCCAATGAGAGCCCATCAGCTTTGCAGTTCGCTTATCACTACAACTGTAAATCCCCCGGGGGAGGGGGGGGGGGACTCCAATACTTTTTGGTCGGGGATGATCGTCGTATCTTTTAGGGGTTAAAATCACGATGGTTTGGTCTCTTTTAGGGGTGATCGTGATCTTCAATAAAATTTTAGGGAGATTGGTATCTTTTAGGGCCGAAACTGTGTCCAAATGTTTTTTTTTTATGATGGTGCTTCTAAAAAACCCCCAAAAAAACGTGTAAGTAAGAGAGATTATTCGATTCGAGAAGACGATAAATTAGAAACAAACACGGAAATTTCTTGATGGGTATCTTTCACCTGTTACCTGTGTCCTTCGCGCCTACTTGGTACATAAGACCTCATCTTTTAGGGTATCTTTTAGGGTAATATATTTTTTTAGCCACGCCATGGCCCGCCATGTTTGGTATCTTTTAGGGGTGAAACTGAAAATTTCCGACGATCATCCCCGACAAAAAAATATTGGAGTTCCCCCCCCCCCCCCCCCCCCCCGGGTGTAAATCACTAAAAACCCTGCTCTTGAAGCAAGCTTGCAAGGATTTTGAGGGAATTATTGGTGAATCGCAAGAGTTGTTTCTAATGAATTAAGTTCAGTGACTATGGTGGACATTCTAGCCTCAGATGCTGTCATAGTGAGCAGTAAAGAGATGGTGTTTACTGCTGTCATAAAGTGGGTTAGATACAAGAAGGAGCGAGAACAGTTAGTTCAACAGCTGCCTAGCCACATACGTCTGTGTTCACTGTCTGAAGAATTCTTCCATTCAGTAGTTCTGAAGGACCCTCTGATTGCATCTAGACCTGAGTGTGTTAGTGTTATCCACAAAGCCATGAACACCACACGTGACCCCATGGCCCCAAATGAACCACATCCAAGGGATTGTCTGGATGTTATTAAGGAATGGGAAGAGGTTTTTAAAGGGGTCCTTTGAGCAAAGTAGTTTTAAGCTACATTATAATCACTTTAAAGCTTTTGAAGAGAAGAACAGAGATATGGTATTTTTTATAACTATTAATAAATAAATAATAAAATCACTAATATTATTAGTCAAAAACTCGAGTTCTTGGTCAGTAAGTTCTAGTCCGTCATAATTGAATATAACCACCTACAATCTTGGACAAAACTTGTGAACAAAATTTAGCACCTATTGTGAATTCACTCTTGTTGCCGTACAAGAGCATTTCTCTCCCCCTCCCCCTCCCCCAATCAGTGTTACCACAGCCAAGAAAACATCATTGAAAAAGGGGGAGGGGAGATCAATTTTAGATGATAGAACACATTTTCAGCAGTCCCTAGGCGGTTTTGACAAAAAATGCCACTTTGTACAAGATTGTAGTAATGTATCACAATTAATAACACTAAGGTGTAATCCAACAACAACAGCGACAACTTCATCTCCTTATTTAATATCATGTTTGTTTCCATCGAAATGATATAAAGTAAAAGGACCCCTTGAGCCTTCCCCATACCTTAAGTATACAATATTTTTTCTTCTATACACTATTTCTACCAATAATGAATAATGAAATGTTGTTATAATTTATAATCAAAGAAAGATATAATTATATAAAAGAAGAAGAGTTCAAAGTTTTGAAGCTATTTACAAAGAGTCAAAATAATGTTTCTTGATTGGACAAGCATGGAGTCCTGTTATTTTATATTGTTCTTGTTGTTATTATTAGTAGTGTTCCTCTTATAATAGATTTACACAGAGAAACTACATAGATCTAAGTAAACGGTCTAATCTTGGGATCTTTTAGAGCCATTTCTAATGTACCCTGCTACGTGCATTCACATAGTGTTGTTTTGGTTAAACAACACGCGACTGCCCGCTTTCAAGTCAAGCGAAACACCGCATCAAGATTTAATTTTTTTCGCGGCTTTTTAAAAGAATTATGGCTCTAAAAAATACATTAACAAGGTATAGAATAATTGAACTCTCCTCGGGAGATCTAGACAAAAATTTATCTCGGATTTTTTTAACTAGGAATTGAAACGCAGGACTAGTTGTTTGAGTTTGTCGTGATCAAGAAAAGGCGTTCAAAAGTTTTCAGATTAATCGTGATCGGAATAAGCAGTGGGTCTGAAATTTTCTGTGCTTAAAGAAAATGCCTCGGTCGTTATGCGGAACTAAAAACTAAATCACTACGAGCTTTTAGGCATAGTTTGAGGGTCAAGAAAGTAGGCTAATAAAAAATTCTAATTTTTTTGCCGAAAAAAAATGACCGCGTTATATTTCGAAAACGCGATGCTACTTTTTCTTCAAACTTTGTCCAAGTAATGCTTATAGCCTAGTGTCTTTGGCATTAAGAGGGTTTTGCCGAAATTTCTCTTTGTCT
Organism: Scolanthus callimorphus; assembly: GCA_033964015.1. Classification (NCBI taxonomy): domain Eukaryota; kingdom Metazoa; phylum Cnidaria; class Anthozoa; order Actiniaria; family Edwardsiidae; genus Scolanthus; species Scolanthus callimorphus. The sequence goes on from JAWWUD010000184.1 coordinate 113,662, forward strand.
GGGTGAATTTTGCAACTTAAAATTTTTTGAGGGTCGCCATTACGTTGCCATGGAAGCACCAATGTAAACAAAACATATGTCGACACAAAGAACAATCCATAGCATGTTTACTTGTAAAGTGGCTTTCCGTTCTGTGCATTTCCGCATGAGATACAGACCATTGAAGTTCAGGGAGTAAGGACATGAAAGTGAAACAATGGAAATTGGAATTATAACAACAACAACAACAACAATCTTTAGTTGTACTTTTTTGCAGTTACATTTGGTTATAAAAGAGATAGTTAAGAGGCAGGCAGGTAGTTTATAGGTGCAAAATCTGACATAAAATAGTTTGTACAGGCAACCTAGAGTAGCACTAGACTAATCGAGCTAGGGTGCGCTTAAGATTGGAAAAATTGTAATGTATGTATCGGAGAGAAAAGGAAACACTGATGGTAGTATAGATTGTGTGTTGTAGAGGGAAAAAGCACAGGGAAGACTTCACGACAAGTATACAAACAAAGCAAAATAAAATAAAATAAAAGTACGAAAAAAAAGCGAAATAGGATGCAGAGATGGTGCATAATTAATATTGGAAAAAGTAAATTTAGTAATTTGCAATTCTGTCGGCTGTTATTTATTTTTGAAGAGGTTTCGATTGAGCAATTTGACATTTTTGTCAATAGAATTCCAGATTTTAACTCCTAGGAATCTTATATTAAATTTTCCAAAATTCGTGCGAGCTTTTGGAAGGTAATAATTTAGTTTTGAGGCTAAACGAGTATTGTAGTTGTGTTTACTTGATAAGGGTTGGAAAAATGTATCAAAAGTTCTCGGAAGGTTTTTTGAATAGTAATTATGCATAAACAATGAAGTGTGGATAAAAGCTAAATCGTCAATTTTTAGTAATTCTAAAGATTTTTATTCTAAAGATTTTTATCACATATAATTCATTCTTTTGTTTCACGGTTGACTGATACGACAGATAAGACTATATGAAAACTAGGCCTTAATAGTTAATTACATGAAAAACTCAGGTGCATACTACTTCAATCCTTCAATTTTCCGAGCATTTCCTGCTTTTCGGATGAAAACGTGGACGCCGATTACTATTCGTCTCATTTTCCGTGTTGGCTAAAACTTTCAGGACTGAGAGCGGGGTTAGTAACTCATAGTCGTCGATATCGATTTTTAAAACTTTTTTTATCGGTTGAAAAATCACATTGGTATGGAACATTGCTGATTTCCTAAATTACACGATCTCTACCACGTAAATAACTCACATGGTTCCATCATGGTTCCATGAAGACATGACCTGCTGGAGGCCTGGAAGGTGGCATTATTTAAATATTTGAAAGAGTGGGGAAATTTCCCTAGGGAAATTTCCCTATATGCCTTCATGCACATACCATGAGGTTTTGAAAAGGGATCAAATTTCACTACATGCCATCATTCACATACCCCCTATCCGCGTGCTATGGCGTGACCAACTCGACTCAGGTGTCATCTAGCGGGGAATCCCCTGAAAATTGCTTGATCAGTATATATATTCTTTATTCCATAAAATACCAATTACACGGTATATATAGGATACACTAGCAATTATACAGGTACAAAAAATAATTACAAAAGGCTTAATGAGAGTCATTAGATTCTTCAGAATCTCGAACCATCGCATTAAAACGCTCGAGAATATCAAAACAAAAGAATCAGTTGAATACAATTTCAACTTCTTCTGCCAGAGTCTAGCCATTCAGTTTTTGGGGTCAAATTTCATCGGAGATCATCACGTATATAAAGCTTCGTCCAATGGTGGCGCACTTTTATTATTGACGTCATTTCCGATGAGTCACGGGTATAACTATACTTCCCGCATATTGTAAACTACATATAATAGTCAACTATTAAGAGTCCTACAACGTCTTCCAAAGTTACCAAGCTGGCGAGCATTGCAGATCACTTGAACACTTTATTCTACATGACGGGCTTCGACTGTTGTTAACAGCTATGCTTTTTCTTTTCATCCAAGTACTTCTTTTTACGTTACTACTAATTTTAAAAAAATCGAAAAGTTCTGCTACAAGGTTTTACAGATATCTACTACAATTCTCTGATATACCGAGGATACCGCGTGGAAATGTCAAGCCAGGAATGGATCAATGGACGTTTCACTCTACTAGACTATTCGTTAATCGACTTCGTAGAGCCGTTAGATGACCGTTTTCGTTGCCCGGTGTGTAACAATGCACTAAGGGATCCCCATCAGACCATGTGTGGTCATCGTATGTGCTGTGAATGCCTTACTAGTTTATTCAGGTGAGTCACACTTGGGGGGGAGGGGGACAATTCCTTCCTTGAGAGTAAGAAGTGGAGCCTGGATAGGGATTGCCAATAATTAACAACTATCCCCCGAAGGGGAGAGGTGAATAGTGGTGGATATACACCGAGACGCGAAGCGTCATATATCCACCGCTAGGCACCGACCCTGAGGGGGATAGTTGTTTTAGTATATACCAAATCAGTAGAATAAAATACGCTGTATTAAGGTTCAGAACGTAATATCGCCCGCAAAACGAGCCGCCATTTTGAGGGTTTTCTCAAATCAGTAAATAGTGCTGGATATCTACTATTTCAGGAACCAATCAGAGCGCGTGAAAATGACTATTCACTGATTTGGTATATACTAAATACTGTTATTCTTTTACTAACAAGACGCCTGGAGGCGTTTCGCGGGATGAAGTCTGAAACCGTCTGAAACCTAACGCCCAGTTCCGTAAATTCGAGCTTTTTCACTTTTCAACTTTTCCTAGCGCCCATGGTTCATCAAAAGGAAATAGCCGATCGGCGAGCAAAAACTCACATAGGTTTAGGAGTTTAGCAGCTTTCGGCCTTAATGAACCCAGTTTTTCACTAAGCCAGCTTCTATGACTCAAATCTATCTCTGTGTGGGATTTGTAAAGCCAAAAACCATATGTTTCTCAGTTAAATTACGACATTTCTAAATCAATAATGGCGACCACATATCAAGAGAAACGCACGCCAAATCTTGCGTCATTCGCATGAACTGTGCACGTGTTGCTGTTGACCAATCGTAAACATTGGAATGTAAATTTCTTGATACGGAGAAGCGGGATTTTCATCCCGCGAATTACGCGCCGAATAGCGCACACTTTCACGGACTCGTACATATTGTCGCACCAAGCCTAATCCCAAGACCGTCTAGGAATTTTTGGACATTTCTCGCCTGAGGGGGGATCGGGGGGGGGGGCAATCGGGGATGCCTCGAAACCTGAAGTCATGAAGCATTCTAGTGTAGCATCAATTGGAATTCAGAGCTTTTCGCATCTTGACGTTCTGTTCACTGGAGTTGAACCAAGAGCCCAGATAATCCTCCACCTCTTCAAGAGCCTTCCTCTTTGTAGTGAGGGGATACGGGTATAGACTACATTGAGTGCATCACTTGTTTTTTTTTTTTTGTTTTTTTTTTTCGTTTATGCACTCCTTCTCAAAGCTAGAAGTTCGGCCCATGTAAAGGGATCCACAGATGTTTTGGATTCCGGATCCCATGCTCTGGATCCGGGATCCCTCACTCTGGATCCCGGATCCCACACCTCTGGATCCCGGATCTCTCCTGGATCGCGGATCTCACACACCTGGATCCCGGATCCCAAACCTCAAATTGAGCTGGATCCCGGATCCCTTCATGGGCCGATAGGAGTCCTGTGCCTGAGCTATGTTGTGTGACATTAGAGCAATGTCATCGGCAAAGTCCAGGTCTGTATGAGATTTTAATTCTGGGCTTCTGCTAGAACGCCTGGGAATAACTTTTCAACCGAGTTCGCGATTGTAGATCTTGCGATAACACTTTTAAACCTTTTCCAAGGTAGTTGTCGGCATTTGTTATGTTTCCAGTCTTCGGTACAGGGACGATGTTCGAAAGAGACCACTGTTCGATAATTGCTTCCTGGATAGCGCCCGACTGCAGAAACTCGAGGATGATATCGTCACTTGTTCGGGAGTTAGGGACATGTCATTATTTACCGGGGGGGGGGGGGGGGGGGCTCCCATTTTTTTCAAACAAGGCTAAAAAAATTAGGACCCTCCCCTTGAACATAACAAAAAAATTGTAGGTAAAAAAAATTTTGAACCTCCCCATGTAATTTATTTTTTCTGAAAAACCTGTCAGATGGACTCTTGTCCGAATGTCTTTTTCTTTTCTTAATAGCAGAAATACTTTTTCTTACTTTTGTCAAAGCTAAGGAACCTGGGTCATTATTTATCGCCTCGATTATTTACGTAAGAGGATTTTGGGTAAACGGTAAAAATGCAGTGATCCTCCCTCTACAAGTACAATGATTAACGTGAACCTACCTCTCCCGTCCCCTATTTGACCTAGTACGCATTTCATCAAGCCTCAGAGAAAGGGTAGATGAACATTATTATTCATGCTTGAAACGCTGCCCAAATGACGAATTTCTATGCTTGTAACGTCAAACTCACGCTAATACCTATATGGGGTCTTCTTTCAAACATAGTGACTTCCCGTCAGACCTATCATTGCAGGGCATTTTTGGGAGAGTTTGCTTTTCCTCATCAAGATACGCTTGTTCTTGCGTAAACGGAGGGTAGCGTCGTCGTTGCTCAAAGAGTATATGAAAATAGTATATGAGTATATGAAAATATATATACAAGGGTCAGGCACCTTTCAGTACCACCTTGCAGACAGAAATCCTGCCCAGTCGTCATCGATTCGCAGAGCGCAGTGTCGCATCCTGCGATCATCTTCCCCAGCTACCGTAATCTGGCCTGGAGACTACTTAGAGCTGGATGTCCCACCCGAGTTGGGGGAGGACAGCATACTCGCTATCGAGCCACACCCTCCTTCACCCCCCGACAACATTAATGTGTGGCCACCACCCCAGATTGTCGAATCCGTCGCGGGCAAGTTACGCATCGTAAATGACTGCAGTGAGCTCCAACCGGTCAAGCGTCATGCCCACATCTGCTCTGCCCGCCCTACAACACGAGCCGCCAAAGGCCACGCCCAGTGCCCTCTCTTCCCAATACCCCAACAAGAAGTCAGAAGCGACCTCTTAGATTCCACGAGTTTACAGAGCTCCATCTTCAGTATGACACTGTCTTCAGTCCAGACATAACAGGCTACAATGGCGCCGCAGGCCCCATCGAGGCTGTCGTCAACATAGGGCCAGTACAGCCGCCCCAACGCAAGGGCCGTGTACCACAGTATTCCCGCCACCAGCTCTCTGAGTTCCAAGCGCAGTTCGATGAGCTTGATGAGGAAAAAGTCTTTCGTCGACCAGAAAACATCGGCGTGACAGTTGAATATTTAAACCCTTCGTTCCTTCGTCAAAAAGCCTTCTGCCGGCCACCGTCTAGTTACGGCCTTCGCAGAAGTTGGAAGGTATAGTAAACCACAACCGTCCTTGATGCCTGATGTAAACTACACGCTACGCACCATCGCCCCATGGAAATTCTTCATTAAGTCAGATTTAACACGGCATTCTATCAGATACCCTTGTCCCAATCCTCAATGAAATACTGTGGAGTTAGCAACGCCTTTCCGCGGTATATTCGTGTCTACACGCGCTGCGCGATGGGCATGCCGGGCTCAGAAACAGCTCTCGAAGAGATGATGTGTCGTGTACTTGGTGACCTAATACAGGAGGGCTGCATAGCAAAGTCTTAATCACCGACAAAGTGTTGAGAATTTTATGTCTACAATCGTTACACATCGCCATACTAAAAAGTGATGTGTTTTCATAAAATAGACCGCTACCTTTCTCGTTAAAACCTCTCCCCCCAACTCAATGTTGTTTTGTCAAACGCGCTAGTGGTTGGGTTTCAACATTGAATAAGGGGGAGAGGGAATTAAAGCCAAGAAGACATCGCTTACGCAGTTGAAATGGAGAAAAGCATGTTCGAAGGAAGATTCTCAACTACTTTTGTCGCTGATTGTAGCCGATGACCTGTACTGTGGAGGCGAAACCCCTGAAGACCTCCACAACTGGTCACGTGTCCTTGAACAGCTACACAAGTGCAACCTACGACTCCCCCGACGAAGACCGTCATATGTCCGAGATCAACGGTCATACTTAGTTGGGTTTGGACCCAAGGCGCACTGTCAGCTAGTCCACACCGTGTCGCAGTCCTGTCATCGTGCCCGCCCCTTCGCTCGTTCATTGGTGCGTATAAAGTGCTTAGTCGTGTCCAACCCCACTGTTCCGCGCACATCGACCCGCTGGAATGTGCCATCTCCGGTTTACAGTCTCCCGACCCAGTTCCCTGGGACGACAACTTGTCCTCTCGCTTTCAGTCCGCGCAACGAGCCCTTTCATCCCACAAGTCAATCGTCTTACCACGAGCCTCAGACAACTTGTGGATTGTCACCGATGGTTCTGTCACGTAACGCGGTCTCGGGGCTACTCTTTACGTCACGCGCGACGAGCATCTTTCTCTTGCTGGCTTTTTCAGTGGTAAGTTGCGCAAGCATCAAGTCACCTGGCTTCCTTGTGAAGTTGAAGCCTTATGCATCGCAGCCGCGGTGAAACACTTTCAGCCCATACATTATTGAGTCTAATCATCACGCGTGCGTTTTGACAGATAGCAGGCCATGCGTCCAAGCAATCGAAAAGCTTTGCCGAGGTGAGTTTTCAGCAAGTCCTCGTGTCACATCATTCCTGACGACTGTCAGCCGCTACCAGGTGAGCCTACAACATCTTGCCGGGAAAGCCAACTTACCTTCCGATTTCACAAGCCGCAACGCGCCCGATTGCCTGGAGCCTCGTTGTCAAGTTTGCTTCTTCTATCAGGAGACGGAGGATTCTCTTTGCACAAGAGGTCTTAAACAATACTAAGCGCCTACCGTTTACAACCAGATCAGCCTGGTTAGAGATACAAAACGAATGCGCTGACTTACGCCGTGTTCCATGACTCCCTCCGTGACGGACTCACTCGTCTCGTCGTTAGCCTGAAACCCCTCGATTGCCCAAAGGCTATTATACGCGTAGATCCCGCTCCCGGTTTCCTGTGTCTGCGTAACAACGACAGTATGTGAGACATATAAACGTCTCTCTCGAACCTGTCTCATCAAAAATGCTAACAAGAACCCCGTTGCGGAACGAGGCGTCCAGGAACTAGAAGACGAACTTGTTCGACAGTACCCAACGGGTGGTCAGGTAACCGAAGCAGAACTCGCCATCGCCACCGCACGGCTCAACTCCCGACTGCGCTTCCAAGGTCTGTCTTCCCGCGAACTCTGGACCCAGCGCAACCAGTTTGACAATACCTAGATCCCCATGTATGACTACGACACTATCCTGGTCAAGCATAAACAGCGCAGCGATAATCAACCATACAGCGAGAAGTCAAAGGGTCAAAGTCAGCCTCTCGCGCAATCCTCTCTACAAGTTGGAGATCTTGTCTACTTGGTCTCCGATCGCGACAAGTCAAGGGCGCACGACCGCGTTATATAATTGTTAGCATTGACGGGATTTGGTGTTTCGTGAAAAAGTTCAACGGTTCACAACTATGCGCCACCTCCTACAAGGTTAAGTTGTCGGAATGCTACAGGGTCCCATCGGCCTCGCCGCCAGGATGCCCTAACCAACCAACACGCGGCGAAGCCTACAACGAAGCGCACGCTCAGATGTCCTACACACACCGCCGTGATCGAGCCTTTCCCTACACAGCTTCCGCCCCTCCCGCCATTACACGTCCTCTCGTTTACACTGAGAACGAGAGAGAATCAACACAAGCTCCCTCCGCGGTGTCCGCACCAGATATCACTTCGTTTATTGGTGGCACATCTGTTCAGCAACCAGCGGATGTGCTGCCCGGGACGGTTACAGCTTCCGAGGATGAGGATGAAACTCCTCTGGAGTTCAACAAGCATCCGCAACGCTCTCGAAAGCCCCCGAGCTATCTCTAGGACTATGTTTAAAGGCAATTCCCCAGCGGCGTAGCCAGGAATTTCTGAAAACATGATAGTGAAAACATGGATAGTGAAAACATGGGACGAAAATGCGCAAATTTTCTCCAGCAAATACAGTAAATGTATGGGAAAATTTCCGAGAAAGGGGGGGGGGGGGGGGGGGGGGGGGGGGGGGGGCGGCGGACCCCCTCCCCCTGGACCCCCCTGGCTACGCCCCTGTTCCCAACCATGGTATCACGTCTTCTGTTGCTTTATTCGTGTTATTTACATTGAACATCCTCAATCTCTATACGAGTGCATGACTTTGGCGGCTGTTCCGCCTTTATCCGAACGTTTATCTGACAGTAGTTACAGTGGCGCCACGTGACTTTGAAGGGACCACAGGAAACCCAAATCATATAAAACCAACGAGAAAAACATCAGCGATGTTTTCACGATCAGCGTGAAAGAAGACGGGTGAAAATGAAGAATAACATGCAGAATAATTTTTCTCCAGGCGTGAAACACGTTTAACGGTGAAAGAGAAAACGATATTCTATCTCTTATTCAAATCCAACAAACCGCTACTCGTTGAATGGAAGAATTTTCAGTTCTCAGTATGATCAGCACGGCGCTCTAAGCTTATTTACTAAAATTTAGATCGTTCATAGGGAGCCGAAGCTCACGATCTGTACAGAGCGAAATATATTCGGAATTGAGTTAATCCATTCAACGAGTAGCGATTTGATTTGAATTAGAGATAGAAAATATGTCTCTTTCTCTTTTACCGTTAAACCAGTTAAACGTTTTCGAGCCTGGAGAAAAATTATTCTGCATGTTATTCTTCATTTTTACCCGTCTTCTTTCACGCTGATCGTCGCCATGTTTTTCTCATTGGGTTTATATGATTTGGGTTTCCTGAAAACGTTTAACTGGTTTAACGGTAAAAGAGAAAACGTTTTCGAGCCTGGAGAAAAATTATTCTGCATGTTATTCTTCATTTTTACCCGTCTTCTTTCACGCTGATCGTCGCCATGTTTTTCTCATTGGGTTTATATGATTTGGGTTTCCTGAAAACGTTTAACTGGTTTAACGGTAAAAGAGAAAGAGACATATTTTCTATCTCTAATTCAAATCAAATCGCTACTCGTTGAATGGATTAACTCAATTCCGAATATATTTCGCTCTGTACAGATCGTGAGCTTCGGCTCCCTATGAACGATCTAAATTTTAGTAAATAAGCTTAGAGCGCCGTGCTGATCATACTGAGAACTGAAAATTCTTCCATTCAACGAGTAGCGGTTTGTTGGATTGAATAAGAGATAGAATATCGTTTTCTCTTTCACCGTTAAACGTGTTTCACGCCTGGAGAAAATTATTCTGCATGTTATTCTTCATTTTACCCGTCTTCTTTCACGCTGATCGTCGCCATGTTTTTCTCATTGGGTTTATATGATTTGGGTTTCCTGTGGTCCCTTCAAAGTCACGTGGCGCAGCCTTTGGTCTCCTCTGGCACGACCGACACCGCGGCAAAACGCATTTGCCATGCGCTAAAAATCCACTTCCTCAACCTCGTCCCCAGGGTCTTCTCGGTCGTTTTTAAAATGGCGGTTAGCTCAGAGAAGACCCTGGGGGAGGCTGAGTCACATGACCACTGTTTGAGGACATGGGAACGAGGTTCTCCTTTGTTTCGAAACGGTCATGTGACTCAGCCTCCCCAGGGTCTTCTCTGAGCTAACCGCCATTTTGAAAAACGACCGAGAAGACCCTGGGGACGAGGTTGCCACTTCCTGTGAAATGAAAACAAAAGAAATAATCTTCATAACAAAAATATCTCGTGCTCTCTTGGAAATTAAGAAAACGTAAGCTCCTGACACAAAACGTAAGGCCAAAAATTGCAGAGCAGTTAGAATATGACATCTTCCTCTGAACTTTTGCACCTCGCACTTTAAGGCTTGCACCCGAGGCGAAAATTGTGGTTTGAAGTCAAAATTTATCTTTCACTGTTGTTATGTAAATGTTTTTTCAATGGTCTTCATTTCACAGGCCAGTGAATATTTTAGCGCATGTGAACTGCGTTTTGCCGCGGTGTCGGCACGACTCGCCATTTTGAAAACTGACCGAGACCCTGGGAACGAGGTTGGTTGTGAAAGTCAACCTCCCCCAGGGTCTTGTGGGTAATTTTCAAGATGGCGGTTGGTCGATGAAGTTCGTTACGTTTTTGACCTACCACGCATGCTCACAAATCGGATCCCCGAATCTATATAATATATGGAGGACAGTTGGTAAGAAATTCTGTGGAGATTTTCTCTATGTGGTTGGTTTGGCGAACCCGCTAAGCAAAACCGGAACCCTTCCTAAATGCAACTTGACAGCGATGGTTACGACCCTTACATATTCGAGAAAACATTGGAACCAAAATACCTATGTCCGATTTGTCATAAAGCACTAAAAAATCCTGTGCAAACCGAGTGTGGTCATCGTTTCTGCGAGGAATGCCTCCAACCTGTGTTAAGGTAAGGTTCATGTGACCTATTAACCCCAAACGTGGGAACAGGACCATTGCCCTGGCCGTCGGGCGGCGGCGGCTGTAGTTCGTGGCAGATGGGGAGGTTGGAGGAGTGAGTGGGGGACTCGGTTCTCAAATTAGGACTGTCAGAACCTGACGCTCAGAATTTACACCCATACAGGCAGTACAAGTCGTATATTAGCCATGTGCATCTCGAGCAGCGAGTCATCGTGTAAAAGAACATGTTCTTCGATTTAGATTATCTATAGTCGACGCCATTTTGAAATATTACATGTGCCGATCACCCCTCTAAAATCATGTTTTAAAACTTTCCTTGACTGAAAATGCAGTCGATTCTGATAATTAACGGCAACTAAGCTATATGAAAAAGCATTCTGTACTTCTTCGCTTTATAGAAAGGAAATAGAAAGTCTGATTTTTCTGGAAAAAATTCATCTAAAGCGATTTAGACGAGTACAAACGTGTTACCGTTTTACTCGGCTGTGGAAAACTCCAAGGATTGCTGCAAAATTCTGGTTTTTAGATCGAATAACACTTCAGTTGTTACCTTGACAAATAATAAAAGCTATTTCTGTTGGAAAGACATCATTGAAACTAACAGCGATAGCCAGCAGTTCTTTGAATACGCCCGTTTTGAAATTATGCTTCTGTAAGCATCTTTCTTGTCTGCTGTGCTTTTACCTTTCCGCTACAAGATTGAGTCACGCAACGCCACACTCAGTAACACTTCCTTGCTTACACAGCAAAATTCTTTTAGCCAAGGTTATGTGACCTACTAAAATGAACAAACATTCCTGTTTTGGGGACTCTTGTTTAGATCTTTGAGGCCTGTTTTTTATGCTATTTTAAAAGCACACTTTCAGTACAAAATTGAGCCAAAATTTGCTAGCTATGCACAT